>JASIRB010004203.1:0-18809 GCA_030323885.1 Branchipolynoe longqiensis | reverse complement strand
GGTGTGTAGCTCAGGGCTACATATTTAATTATCAGTAGTTTTGCTCGTATAGTCTTTTATATTATATAAACTAAGGAGGCTATGCTTGCTACTGAATTACAACATTTTATGAAGTATTCAGACACACAGATACCCCGTGTGTTTTTTGTGTCTGTTATTACTTCTTTTTTTTTTAAACAACTTCTGGTGCAAGCAAGTGCTAGCTAACGCGTGAGTGGGAGTATCGAAAGTAATATGTTTGTTTGTTGAGACTTAGGTCTACATCCTACCAACAGGTATGGACATATCAGGGGGGTATATATGTCGTAGGGAAAATGGGAAATATTACGCCTAGAGTGGGATTCAGACCCACATTTCTTTGCATCCCGGGCGAGAGTGCTAACCATTACACCACGTAGGCTCCTTGATATCAACACACTACCCACGCCTACCTGTCTATGTGGTTACTTGCCTGAGAGGTCAGTGCAGACTACTACACTCGTCACCCCTGGAATTGTAAGTTGTGTTAATGCTTACAATTACATACATACAGGCAATGCACTAACACAGACATACACAGGGTAGGTTCAACAACTAAACAGAACGCAGCTTGTACAGGATCATGGTCATGGCAACCAGTATCATGGGGTGATGAAAATGGGAAATATTGCACCTAGAGCGGGACTCAAACCCACATCTCTTTGCATTCTGGGTCAGTGTGCTAACCATTACACCACCTAGGCTCCCTGATATCAACACACTGCCCATGCCTACCTGTCTATGTGGTTACTTGCCTGAGAGCTCAGTGCATACTACTATATATATGTGTGTGTGTTTATTATATAATTTATAATGATGCTATAAATAATTGAAAACAGAACGAGACAGTAGTATAAAGTGGCAATTTTAATTCTTTCTATCTTAGCTTGTTACATTACTCTTTCATGATGAGATGACCTTAGATATTTCAAGGATTACAGGCACTTAACCTTATCGATACATCATATTAGTTGGGTGGGTGGGACGGCAAATCTGGGCGGCAGAAGTACGTCCTCTCGGTTTGAAAGGTCTGGTCGAAGTGAATATATCCAGTGCCACGTCATCGGCTTTGACTGGAAATCACTATAGGTGGCGCGTCAATCGGCGGCCATTTTAGTTCTAAAAGTGAATATAGATGTCGCCACCAGTCTGATTTTAATCTAACTGCGTAGTTCAAGAAGTATCATGTAGATGGCACGTCAATCAGCGGCCAAAGTTATTAGTTCTAAGAATAGAATATAGTCGGCGCCATGGTGCCCTAATCTACTGAGATTCACAGTCTCGTTCATTCAATTACCCATGTTGCGCACATCATGGACAATTGAAAAACAGAACGAGACAGTAGTATAAAGTGGCAATTTAAATTCTTTCTATCTTAGCTTGTTACATTACTCTTTCATGATGAAATGACCTTAGATATTTCAAGGATTACAGGCACTTAACCAAAAAATAGAGCAAGTGTCCTGGGAGCCGATGAAACCGACTGCCTTGGTACATAATCATGCACTGCGTCAGTGGTCCAATGACCCAAGTGTTTGATGTTGCTGATTGACGATCGTTGCAGAGCACAGGCTTGTGCACCACCTCGTCTCAGACTATGCAGTGTCATTGCCGCTGGGGCCGGATGACCTGCCACGGACAGGGCCAGTCATATGGTGTCAAGCAACGCGGTTGCACGTAGAGGTGATCCGTTGGTAGTCAGGAAGGCAGGGCCATCGGGGTGAAGTGGTGTCCTGGACACGTAATCCTTCCACGCTTGACATGGACAGTAGGGCGATCCAGGTATCGCCGGAACGAGAAATGTCTCTTGGAGACGATGACTTGTATTATTTTTGATTACCGGACTCGGACATTGATGCCCACTGCGGTTATCCTCACATCCTTGGCCCGAAGATAGTGGCCAGGGCCAGAGCTGCCAATTTTAGGAAACAGGTTACTCTGTCGGAGGAGTGTGCGATGATAGTAGCTAGCACCAGTAGTTCAATATGGCACTTGGTAATGTAAGTCGATCTTTGAGGTGTATTAGATACGACATAGCGTGATACTGCGATGATCGCAGCGGGTGCGTGGTGTTCTTGCATATAAATGTAGTATTCCCTTGCCTGGGCTGCCTTATTCCTCCAGGTCCCAATCGCCAGCCCCGCCTTAATGGCATCAAGAAGCCGCTGATGGTGACGTTGTGAGTAACCTGGGGAGAGAAGGCAAAAAATTTAAATACCGATCCCAGGTTACTGGTTAGGGGTCAAAGCATTGTCATGTGTCACAATCACCGATTCCAGGTCGGCCTCAGCAACAAGTCTCTGGGCTAGACTCCTTGCACGCAAGTCGAAACACATACGACTTCGAGCATCAGGAGAATGATGTCCTTTCCTGGTTTGTGTCGGACAAGAATGTCGTACTCCTTCGTGCGGCAAACAGCCAGATCGCCCGGGCACAGGCGCGGATGACAGGGTCGCAACCTGCCCCGGAACTGAGCACTTGCTGTGAGGTTGCATTGTCTCTGTTTATTACGATGGTGTATTGTGCACTTGTTGTGGAGAGAGATGTTTGAGGGCGACAACCAGATTTCATCTCAGATTGTGATTTGTTAGCTTCTGACATGGTATCGCCTCGAGCTGTCGGTTTTTAAAACATGGTCTTCAGACAATTTCAGCTTTCGTGTAGGATGTTGCTATACTCATGACTCTAGAGTGGCTATGTATACTTAAGCCTATGTGATTTTTGTGTGATTCTTATCACGCATTGTAGGCCTTTTGAGATATTGGCTGAAGATCGTCATCCTGTTATATCGTGTGCCTAGTGATGTTGCACTTTAATTGTTAGAAAAGCGCCATGGTGATACGGCTTGGTAGCGTTATTAAGCTTATGAGATACAACAAGAAAGCAGAGCACTTTTTGAATTGACATCTTAGAATGTGATCTATCAGCCTTTGACATGGTCTGCAGACAAATTCAGCTCTCATCCAGGAGGTTGCTATACTCGTGACTTTGGTGTGGCTATGTATACTTAAGCCTGGTCACTTTGTTCTACGAGTACATCAACATAGCATGGGGACCGGTTGCTTCTATGCAGTGTCAGTTTTGTGTTCTTGATGTGGGTCACCATTCCTGTATTGTCAATGCTGTCGGTTGCATGTGAGGTTCGGTGATGTCAACATTGAGAATTAGAATGTGGAGTGTCAGCTTTTGTTACTTGACTTTTTGTGTTTTTGGTTCTTGATGTTGGTCACCATTTCTGTAATGTCAGCACTGGCGGTTGTATATGCAGTTTGCTGATGTCAGCATTCGAGATGAGGTTTTAGACGGAGGGAGCTTTCCCTGCGGCCATGTCATTTATATCTTGTATGGTCGGTCAGTGACTATATAGTATCACCACCAACACCATCTATGCATTGGCATTTAACAAATGAAAGGTCTGGGTATATGAAAGAATTGTCAGAATTATTACTTTCTGTTTTCCCTCCCTTATAACGCCGGGTTTTCAGATCCATTTCCAAGGAGGAAAGCTGACTTGTTTACCTTCATCTTGTTATTGGGTGCCGACATTGGCACTCAGGACTTCATGACTAGCGATCCGAGCACCAATCCCAACCTTAATAGGTCCAACCGTTTTTGCGAAGTAGCCAGACCACGTCCATGAGGACCGTAGCATCGACGTTGTATCGGTGCATTGACCATGTTGTTGTGTCTCCGGGGGTCGCTCCGATCGATCGTGTCCATGAAATACCGAGCATGCTGTCATGTCCGCCTCCATGTGGCATGATGTCACAAACCCTTTTTTACTACGTGCTTCATGCGGTTCATCGATACATGCACCAATGTCAGTTTTGAGATCGTCAATTTGGTTTTGTACTGTAGCCAGCGCCACGATTAATCCTACGTCCACAGGGTTGCTCGTTGCGTCCATTTGGCATGTCGATTCAAACGATCGCCTCCTTAACGATCCGTCGAGCATGCTGTCATGGCCGCCTCCTTGCAGCATGACGTCAGCATGTCGCCGGCTCGGAGAAAGCTGCGTCGTAGATAACACGTCCTCCTCCACCGGCACGCCTCCGATGCCGCCAGCGATCGAGTGAACAAGATTTGAACCCACAGTCGTGAGAATTCCAACCTTCAAGCCATCGGCCAGCATCAGAAGAAGTTTCAGCCGATTGTACCGTGGAGGAGCGACGTCCTGTCGGTTTAACCGATCGCCTACATTGTGATCGTCGAGCGTGCTGTCATGGCCGCCTCCTCGTATCGTGACCTCAGCACTCCGCCGGCGAAGCCCACCGTACCTGTATTTCCGTCGCTCCGCGTACTTTGTCGCGTCCACTTGCTGGTGATAGTAGGTTTCAGCCGATTGTACCGCAGAGGAGCAATGGTTTGTCGGTTTAAGCGATCGCCTCCATATCGATCCGTCAAGCATGCTGTCATGGCCGCCTGCAGGCTTTCTTGTCACGTCCATTTTGTTTTTGTCACTTTCGTCTCACCGTGCCTCGTGTCCAATCCATTTTTTGACTTGAGCAAGGCTAGCTTTACGGCGTAGATTCATGGGGTGATGCCACTGACTTCGACCTAATGTTCTTGGATTTTTTCAACCGTCATGCTCGCTCCAGTTACAATCCAAATCTGGGCGGCAGAAGTAACGTCCTCTCGGTTTGAAAAGTCTGGTCGAAGTGAATATCTCCAGTGCCACGTCATCGGCTTTGACTGGAAATCACTATAGGTGGCGCGTCAATCGGCGGCCATTTTAGTTCTAAAAGTGAATATAGATGTCGCCACCAGTCTGATTTTAATCTAACTGCATAGTTCAAGAAGTATCATGTAGATGGCGCGTCGATCAGCGGCCAAAGTTATTAGTTCTAAGAATAGAATATAGTCGGCGCCATGGTCCCCTAATCTACTGAGATTCACAGTCTCGTTCATTCAATTACCCATGTTGCGCACATCATGGACAATGGCAGCTTCTGTAATGTTACCACTGTCTTTCCTGACACGCTCACCCATACCAAAAGAACCCGGTGTTCTCTGCGGAGCTGTTATTCTCTCCTTCCCGCTTCCTCCTACCCCAATTTTTATTTAGACTAGAAGCATTGCCTCACGATTTTTCGACTGATTTAAGGCATACGTTTGATATTTAAGAAAAAGAAAACAGATCCCAGGGAAGATATATACAGACTAGGGTTTCAATCTGTAGCGCTTCCCTTATACCCCCATCACACCAAACTAGTTCTCACTAGGTTCTTGAAAATGGTGCTGAACGGGCTCAAACTGTGTGCGAACGGAATGGACGTATTGGCAACTTTTTAGTCTGTTTACGAATGGAATGGACTGGCTAGAACGGAATGGTGCTCCAGAACTTTGAGCATGCCCAACATTTTCTTGCAGCCACGTTCTACCCCGACCACAGCCTGTTTTAAAACGTGGTCGGACATTTTGAGAACTAGTTTGGTGTGATAGGGGTGTAACTTAGTGAAAGGTTTTCAAGCATTGTAGCTGAGACTGGTGAGGCTGTTCACCTGTTTGCGGACGGAGTAGCATAGTCCCAGCTGCTGTGTGCACCTTGGCCCACGATTTGTAGACTGCGGAAGCGTTACTCCAGGCACTTGTCTAGTCCCATCTGGCGATCAGGACACCTGAGCTCAGAAAATGACGCCCGGCATGGCGACTTATTTGTACCGACCACTCAATGGTGCTTTGTTTGGTTCCAGCACCGAAAACAGAATAAAAACGGGGAAAAGGGAGAAAAGAACAAACAACAAAGAAACGTGGTATGTTCTGTGTATATTGAAATCGGATCTATTACTAGGTATGTGCCAAACAAATTCAGACTCCTTCAATAATAAAACAAAAGGGATTACCGGAAAGAGCTTGAAAATACCTTTAAAATGACAGCAAGACTATGAGAATCGGTCGAATATTAAGGAAGTTATGTCGTTTTCCATATCTGAAATTGGGCCTTATTTTCTTCCATTAAATTAAGGTAAAAGCAATAGATTCCTGTGACCTAGGCGTGAATGCCAAGTCGCATGAGGCAGAGGTGAATCTCAGAAAAAGTGACAAACACAAGTGGCTGAAGTGCATACCTGTTGCATCCCTGATTTCGCCAATCTTGATGTAATCATCAAAATTTCCTCAAACTCAACAGTATATAAGATTAATAATGGTTATTCACCAGTCTACTTTTTAAATGTTTCAGATTGCTATAAAAGTGTGAATTAGCAGGTTGAAATTGAGTGAAACTTTTGAAGTTGTTATTGGAATAGCTGTTTGTTTGGCTGTTGTTGTTTTATGTCCTAGCAACATCTAAGGTCATATCAGGACGAGATATTGGAATAGCAAAACTTGACCAAATTGAAATATTTGTAAACCATGCTGTAAAGGTATTCCCCTACTACATAATAGACTAGGAATACCCAAGATTGACCAATGCAAACCGACCACAGAAGCGTTTTTCTACACCCTTCCACAAACAAAGTGGGATTTGCTGGATCAGTTTTGTGGTAAGAAGATATCCGCCGCTGATTCCCGGTTTAGCACATACCTACTATTACTTTATGACATTAAACAAATTGGTTCGATACTCAGAAAAATTAGGCCCCGCATCCCGATTTATTTGCAGCAAAGACTCAATCGTGCTTTCCTTGGTCCCAGCACCGAAAAAAATACACAACAAAAAACCAAAACAACACTGAAAGGCGGTAGATTTTGTCTACATAAAACCTCGATCTATTACTTTATGACATTCAACAAATTAGTTCGATACTCCGACAACCTTATTCTGTGGGGAACAATTGAAGCAATACTCTGCTTTGGTTAACCTTACATAACTGCGTGTTGTTGTTGGTGGCTTACAGGATGATGTTCTTGATTGATTTGAGCGACAATGTCGCTTGCATCAATCAGAATGTTTTGTTGTTCAATGTTGTTGTTGATTAATATCTTGTATTGAACGAGGTGGATTCGGTATTAACTGCGACTAGCTTCAATAGGTATACTGCTCTAGTTCCGATTGCTTGCTTGATTGATCGATTGATTGATTGATTGGCAGTAATACGTGAAATAACAGCGAGCACCGGACCCCGCCCATCCCCCCGCAAGAGGGCGTACAAGTGCTTCTACTCCGAGGTGGATGTGGGTTGGTTGTTGGAGTGTTACGTCCTGGCAACATCTAGGGTCATATCAGGACGGGTACCGACTTCTGATAGCGTGCACTAATGGCGTCCGGTCTCCGAGGTGGATGGAGGACTTAAGTTTGTTTGTTGTTTGTTGTTTTACGTCCTAGCAACATCTAAGGTCAGATCAGGATGGGTACCGACTTGTGACAGTGCGCACTCATGGCGACTTCATAGTGCTGTCCCACAGGAAGTCCAGGTCACCAGCACCATGACCTGATAGCCCACTCAGTCACATTATCCTGACACTGAGCCAACCAGTCCTTGTCCTATCCTAATAATGCGGAGCGCAAGGCTAGGAAGCAACAAGTATAATTTGTTAATTCATTGGTTTGACTCAACCATGGATTTCGAACCCACGACCCCATGATCTAACAACACGGGATACGGACGCTCTAACTCATTCGGCCATCCCGTCTAGTGGAGGAGGACTTCGGTGACAGGGGAACAGTTTCACCAAGTGCTGAGTTGCATGGTCAATTTCTATGCACACAAAAGGCGCTCACTGATTGGTATTCACGGCAGCCAATGCAAATTGTTCCCGTCGAGCTACCGGGCTTTCACTTCTTTGACATGTCCAATTCGTTTCATTTTGCTGCCATAACTCAGTTGGCAATTGTTTTCATCAAATGCTAGATGTTGCTGTTGCTGTTCTTTTGCTTGTGTGTATAATATTATTTTATTGGCCTCATTTTCTGCCCCCAGCGTAATACACACTTCGACCATGACTCCTGTGGTTCATTGCTTCACTGGATAGGGCAAAGTCGGATGGACCTCATTTCCCATTTTATAGTGTGTTGTTGTTGTCTTACATCCTAACAACATTTAAGGTCATATCAGGGTGAGTACTAACTTGCGACAGTGCATACGCATGCTGACTTAACAGTGCTGTCACAATGGGACACCAGGCCACGGGCACCATGATCCGAAATCCCACTCTGTGACATTATTCTAATACTGTTCTAACCAATCCTTGTCCTATCCTATTAATGCCGAGCACCAGGCTATGTAGCGACAAGTATCAATTTGATAAGTCATTGGTTTGACTCGGCTGGGATTCAAACTCCCTACCTTCCATGCGGGAAGCCTGCGCTCTACAGATTAGGTCAACGAGTCCGGTCCACATTTTACATGTTGGGGCTTTACCCATGCTATCCCCTAACAACATCTAAGGTCATATCAAGACGGGTGTCGACTTTCGACAGTGCAGTCTTGATGACTTTACCGTGCTTCATAATTTAGAAGGTGGATAAATGGAATTAATGGAATTATAATTGAGAACAATGGCAGTATCTTTCCCATCTGCATTATATACAAATTCAACAATAATGGCTTTGACACAGCTGTTATTATTGATGGGGGAACACAATACTGATAGCATCTTAAAGTGATATTGAAACAGGTGATTTAGAAGAGGAGATAACACAGTGTGCAGTTAATACAAATAATATTCAGATGATTTGAACTAAGCCAGTGTGTAAATCCTGTTGGTTGCACTTACTATGCAGATGGTGAGCATATAGGATTAGATAGATAAGAACTCTCTCATTGTGATTTCACATTAAAACACATATGATTATAGCTGAAGATGATCTCGGGTCAAACATCCTCATAGCCCCACTGGGAGATTAGGCGGTCAACACCAAGACCCGATACCCCACTTAGTTCAATTAAAATTATCCTGCCACTCAGAAAACCAGTCGTTGCCCTATCCTATTAATTCTAAGTGCAAGGCTAGGTAGCACCAAATATCAATTGTGTCGGTCGTCGCGGGACTCGATCGGGGTTCGAACCCACGACCACCCACATGAAAAGCCGCCCGCACTGTTATTGATTAGGCCATCTCCCGTCCAGTTTTCCAAGATTCAAATTCACACCCTGCCTATTTGGTTTGTTTTACCAGGGTTTATATTCTTGCGAGATCAAAGGTAATATTCAGATATTAGGGTATGTTAATGTGTACTCATGGCATATTGTCAGAATCCTATGATATACATTCAGGGATCCTTGAGAAGAGTTCAGGCATAAAAACCGACAGGCGCCATTTGGTCCGAAAGGAAACAATGACTACCAGTTTTCAGTTGAAGCTGCCATCAGTCTGATAATAAAATGCATTTTTTGTCACATAAACCAACACATACCCTATTTCAATCATTATCCAATATGGAATTGATAGACTTTACCTGTAAAGCACAACAACAAAATCTATTTGACGGAGAAGAACTAAAATGGATTTATTGGTTTCGGCGCCTGAACTCTCGATGTCTATTCATGCATGAACCGCACATTCATGCATGAAATTGCATGCAGAGACGTGGGCAGAGGGTCCGACAGTCCCAGGAATCCATATCGGAGCATATTTCAAATGTCTTCCTGGCTCACATTTCTCAGTCCTAGACCATATATTTGATTTTTAGGGGCATACAATCAAAGAGTTGGCCCCGGGCATCACAAAACATTTGCACGCCACTGGTATATGGGAACATGCCAGTATTTTTCACCTACATACAAATATGTTAGTTTGTTGGTTAGATCGTAGGATTCAAACCCACATGTTCGAAGCCTGGCTGAGTCAAACCGATGAATACAAATTGATACTTGTCGCTTCCTAGCCAGACATTCGGCATTATTAGGATAGAGCAAGGCTCAGTGTCCCGACAATCTGACTGAGTGGGATATCAGGCCATGGTGCTGGTGGCCTCGTCTTCCAGTGGGCGAGGATTATAATGTTGCCATGAGTGCATGCTGTCACAAGTATGTACCCGTCTAGATAAAAGATCACCCCGTACTTCCAGTACAGGGGTGAAGACCAGCCTTATATAAAAACGGTCGAAAAATCGGGCTAATGAAATGAGTCTTTATGAGAGCCTAATTTCACAATCTAAGAAACAACATGTATTCTTTGCATATGTCTTCATGTTTACCCGCTACTTTTGAGTTGGAAAATATAATAAAACATATACTTTAATGCAATTTAAAAGTGAAATCGATGGCGTTCTCTGGCCGCCATCTTGTCTTTTTGCATTCGCTCCCATTTCACCAACTCTGTGCTGATATAAGTAACCATTTGACACTGGTGCCAGGCAATCTACTTCTTGTTCCATACTAACGCTATTTTCGCCCGTATTTATATAAGGCCTAATTTACTACAAGTACCGGGTGAATCTTTTATCTAGTACCCATCCTGATATTACAATAGTTATTGCCAGGACGTAAAGCTGCAACAATCAAACAACAAATATCTGCTAGCTTGAAAAAAAAAACACCATAAAGACTCCAATTTTGCATTGAATCCAATTTTAATTTATGCACATTTCAAGGCCACGTGACGCTTCACTGACGTATTCATTGGCGTAACATCGCGTCAGCTATCCAGAGCACGTGCTTTCAAATGATGGCGCCCTCCTGACAGCTGCGATTGATGACAGCTATTTCCCTGTCAACGAACCGGTGTTGACTCAGGGTGCCAATCCAATCTTCCAATTTGGTCACAGTGTTTGACCGGCAATGCTGTTCACTGATCGCGGGGTCCTTGGGTACCTTTACCCTAAGGGTGGAGGTTTTATATTCTTAAAATGAAAACAAAAGTACCCCCCCCCCGACCACATCCCTCTAATGCCTCGCGGACGCGAGGGGATACCGGCGATTGAGCCCATGGGCTTTCGTGTATCGGTAATTCTGTTCCCTGGCACCCATAAGACAATTGGTGTTAGATGTGAGTGAACTTCACACCAGCCGCCACTTCCCCCCCCCCCTCAACCCCACCCCCACCCTCTAACACCCAAATATCATTGCTGGCGCTGTCTACTTTACTGATGACCGGATGCGGTGGCCGAATCGGTAGAGCGCAGGCCTCCCCTGTGAGAGATCGGGAGTTCGATTCCAACTTGAGTCAAACCAATACCGTACAAAATTGATACTTTTACTTTAGATTCCTAGCTTGACGCTCGGTATTATTAGGATAAGGCAAGGACTGGCTAGCTCAGTGCCATCATAATGTGACTGAAGGGGACATGAGTCTTAGTGCTGGTGGCCTGATTTTCCAGTGGGGCAGCACTATAAAGTTGGCACGTGTGCACACTGTCACACGTCGGTACCTGTCCTGATATAACCTTAGATGTTCTCAGGACGAAACAAATCCAACAACCAATCAACCAACTTTACTGATGTCTAATAATAGACCTGGAAATGGCCCCGCCCCATTCCCGCTCAATACAGTTCCACTTCGCATATCGGATGGTGTGCGCTGGGCATTAGAATTTAGCATCTGAGCTTCGCACCCAGTTTTGCAATTGATGATATTCTGTTCTGGGTTATTTGCATTGAGTCAGCCAAGGACTTTACCTTCGAAGTGAGCCCTAGAACTATCGATCTGTATTTTCTGAAAGTGGTCATGCATTCCTTTAAAAAAAGACTAACAATGAAATCCTGAATTAGAGAAGATTATAACAGCTGGCTGAATAACCAGATGAGATAACCAAATGAGGTGAGTGTCCACTATCCATGTGGCAGGGTGTGGGATTCAAAATCAGGCTTTGAATCCCGACTGAGTCTAAGTAATGACTTAAAATGGTATACTGAGCCTCGTGCTCGGCATTACTTGGATAGGGAAAGGATCAGTGGAACAAGGGACACCTGGGCCCATATGTATGTGTCCGGGTTAGCGGTCGTAACCCTGCGTCGTGCGGATTTCCCGGGTTAGCGGTGAAAACTGCGTATGTATGTGTCGGGGTTAAACTAACTCGGCGAGCGTAAAGTCGCCTGCACTAACCCCAAGCGAAAGGAGGGTTAAAGGTGGGGTTAGGCACCGACTCTGCCCAAATCTATTCAATATTTAACTGAATTAGATACGCAATAAGTGAAATTTGATCAATTTAACCCTAAATTCGAACCCTTATTAAGGCTACTGCTGCATTGGCGGCAATATTAATAGTGTAAAATCGACGAATCTAAAGTAAACAAATTGCCGCCGCCGCAGCGACGTCGATATCCATACTGTCCAACGTCAAATAAAAATGGCCACCACCATCACCGCCAAATCGACAGCAATATATTAGGCCCAAATCTATTCAATGCGATCATATTTAACAAAGTTACAGAGCCAAATAGTGAAATTTTATCAATTTAACCCTAAATTTGAACCGTTATTAAGGCTGACGCCGCATTGGAAGAGATATTAATAGTGTCGAATCGATGAATGTAAATACCCACACAGGGGTTCCCCAAATCTATAAATAACTGAAACGTTAGCTAACTCGGGCGCGTTTTGGTCACATACATCCCCTGTGACACATTTGGAACTCTGGGGTTAGCTAACCCGGCACCCTCCTTCAACCCTGGTCCGGTTAAAAATTGGCTCATACATATGGCCCAAATGTCCACAATTGGCATTTCCCTCGCTTATAGTTGCATAGTCCGATGAAAACATCAACTTTTCAAAACCGAAACAATGATCTAGATTTGCTTCAACAGATCTGTCGTACATACTGGTGCACTTGTGAAACATTTGCAACCACATAGAAGGGAATACTGAGACAATTTAATAGAACCTGTTACTACAGAAGCCTATTGTTTCAGAGTGTTGGCTGGCTTGCTTGCTGACATTAATTTGGCATGGTTGCACTTCAAATATCTCAAAAGCTATCCATTTAAAATAAGAATTTCTTGAACCTAAACATGATCAACCTATATTTATCTCAGCAAATGACACAAACTCAAAAGCAATCGGACTATGGCACTTTAATCAACAAATGTAAGAACAACAATATAACCCAAAACAGAATTTGTTTATAACAATAACATTTAATTCCTGAATCAAAACTAAATATTGTAATGCCATGTGCCCGGCTAATGGAGACGTGTCCCTTGTAATAATCTTAGTATATAGTCAAGAGTGATGATACGGTAGGTCTTCATAAGAATGTATTACTTCCTTAATTGAACATTTAATGCGTTAACATTGACATTCTTTAAAGGGAGAGGAATCCTAATAGAATATCCTCGTTATGTAGGTTAATTCAACGCGCATATTTATAGATGCTTCCGTGTAGAAAGAAATTTGCTCAACCAAATTAATTCTTATGCCAATAATCGTGAAATGAAAGCATCCCAAATTATTTTTTGGGGATGGACGTCAAAATGTAAGGCACAGGCGTGTTGAAAAGAATAGATACTTTGGGCTGAGAATATGCATAAAACCCATACAGATGGCTATCCCTGAAAGTGACAGTTTTATTGAAGGAGTTTCACATGAATAAAGAAAGGAACCATTTATATCTTAGAAGGAAAAAGGGGGAACTATAATTGAGAAAAATGGCAGTATCTTTGCTATCTGCATTATATACAAATTCAGCAATGACGGCTTTGACTCTGCTGTTATTATTGATGGGGCAACAACATACTGATAGCATCTTAAAGCGCTATTGAAACAGGTGATTTAGAAGAGGCGATAACACAGTGTGTAGTTAATACAAATAGTATGCAGATGATTTGAACTAAGCCAGTGCGTAAATCCTGCTGTGTGCCCGTACTACGCCAATGGTGAGCAGATGGGAGTAGATAAATAAGGACTCTCTTCTTGTGATTTCAAAATAAAACATTTAGGATTCATAGTTAATGATGATCTGGGGGTCAAAGATGTTACACAAATGCTTAAAACTATTTTTAGCAATATATATATATATTCTCCTCGCTTTGTGAAATTTAAGTGATATAACCCAATGAAAACATAAACTTTTCAAAACCAAAGCACTTATCTAGAATTGATCTAACATATCCAAGTTAGAAACTGATGCAGTTATTAAACACACTTGTGGCATAGAAGAAATATTCAGCCAGTTCAACAGAACCTGATAGTGTTGAATCAATGGGGTTCAGCATTTTGACGTGCATCCCAATAAATAATGTGGGATGCTTTCATTTAAATTTCTCAAAAGTGAACTCTTTGAAATAAAAGTAGCTTCAATCTGAAATAATGTGAAGCCTAATCATCAACCTAATATATTTAATTAAAATGATGTCAGAGATTGAAAACCATGGGACGATGCAGCTTTAAATGAACTACATTAAATGCTTCCACGGACAACAATATGCACATTATCAAGTGGGACGTCACGAGTGTTACGTCATAGAGTCATGAATATTTATTGCATTGCACTGAACTATTTTGAGTAGCAATTTAATTTTATGCATAATAGCTCTGGACTAAAAGGAAATCCCTACCTACTGTGT
Organism: Branchipolynoe longqiensis; assembly: GCA_030323885.1. NCBI lineage: Eukaryota > Metazoa > Annelida > Polychaeta > Phyllodocida > Polynoidae > Branchipolynoe > Branchipolynoe longqiensis. The sequence continues at coordinate 4,404 of JASIRB010004203.1, read as the reverse complement.
TTGATCTTATATAGCTCATTATATGATGTCATTCGTGAAAGGGATCTGTAGAAATCCAAACCTCATAAGGTAGCCATCGGGCTTCAAAGCTGCTATTATTTCTCAATGTAGATATTGGGGTAATTTCCTTGAAAACTTGTAATGCGATGAATTGTTTCTTTATAGCCCTTCTCTATGAGAACCCATGAGTCTAAGTAACATTTTATACTGAAAGACTAAGCAAATGTGTATAAAGAGGTAATGCTGAACATCACACTACCAGCTGAGAAGGCTTCTTCGAACTGAATGACCCCAATAATCACAGTTTGATCACAGTGATCATCGATCTTGATTTGGCCCTATATAATTCCCAAAGAGTACTTTATTTCAAGATGCATGACCAAGAAAAGTCCTAATTTTAGCCATCAGTTAGGGATGCGTAACAGGGTTATTTGGCGGGAGGGCAAGGTGGCGACATCTACGGTCTCAAAGTTTCAGCTTGAAAGCTAAAAGGCCCGCAAGGTGGTTCCACCGTACGGAGTCGGCCTCTGAGGGGACTGTTGGCGCTTAACGTTTGCAGTGTTGCAGTTCAGTGGTTAACGGGAGATGGCGACACAGGCGCTCAAGGTTGGGGGTCTAGGGTGGGTTCCTGCCGTCGGTCCCCGCCTGCGAATGGGGGACATCCGGGGTAGTTCATTTGTTGACACTAGATGGCGCATCGGTACCAGTGGTCCTAAACGGCCATTGACAATGCACTGAGTTCGCCGGTACGCGTAGTGCAATACGTATATTTTATTCAAAATTAATAGAAATACAGAACCCTAACCTTAGAAATTTAATATAATCTATTCGTTGTATGTTTTCTATATGTATACCAAGCGGTTTGTCTCTAGGTCTTGTGGTTTTAGAGATATTTGACTTCTTCTGTATGAAGATTGCTCACGGCCATTGACAATGCACTGAGGTTGTCGGTAAGCCAGTGCAAACGTTTATTTTATCAAAATTAATAGAAATACAGAACCCTAACCTTAGAAATTTAATATAATGTATTCGTTGTATGTTTTCTATATGTATACCAAGCGGTTTGTCTCTAGGTCTTGTGGTTTTAGAGATATTTGACTTCTTCTGTATGAAGATTGCTCACGGCCATTGACAATGCACTGAGTTCGGCGGTACGCCCAGTGCAAAACGTTTATTTTATTCAAAATTAATAGAAATACAGAACCCTAACCTTAGAAATTTAATATAATGTATTCGTTGTATGTTTTCTATATGTATACCAAGTGGTTTGTGTCTAGGTCATGTGGTTTTAGAGATATTTGACTTCTTCTGTATGAAGATTGCTCATAGCCATTGGGTTTGCAGTGTGACAGTGTGCCGAATAGGCCCACTGGTTCAGTGGCGATGCGAACGGCAGGAATTTGAACTAAAAAGTCGGAGGTCCCCCATTACCCATGATCGGATTAACATGAAGATTTGAATACAGGAAAGTTGTGGTGGTCCTCTTACGACTCCTTTGATGTGTTGAAATGTTATTTTGTCAACTGCCGAGAGATTCCACCTGGGTAGTGGAGGTTTCGTTGGTTGCTTGAACTTTACGTCCTGGCAACATCTAAGGTCATATGGGTAGCGGAAGATGACACAGTTATAGAAAAGAGTTTTATATTTTAGAGGCAGTTTAGTAAATTGTTCAACTATAATCACGCACACAAACTATTACAAAGGGCAAAAGACCAGACGGGATGGCCGACTGAGTTGAGCGTCCATTTCCCGTGTTGGTAGGTCGTTGTATTCGAACCCATGGGTTCGAACCCTGGTCGAGTCAAAGCAATGACTTCAAAATTAATATAAGTCGCTTCCTAGCTTGGTGCTCAACATTATTAGTATAGGGTAAGGACTGGTTGGCTCAGTGTCAGGATAATGTGACTGAGTGGGATATCAGGTCATGGTGCTGGCCATCGGGTCACCCAGTGGGGAAGCACTAAAAAGTCGCCATGAGTGCCCACTATCATAAGTTGGTACCCGGGCTGATATGACCTTAGATGTTTCCAGGACGAAAACTCCAACAACCAACCAACAAATTACAAGGATGTCAGTTTGTCTGGACATAATGTCGCTGTGAAATGTGTGAAATGCGTCACATAATCTGTGAAAGTTACTCCTGCACCTACAAATCACGGTTTATAAAACAGTATAATAATCTACTGGTAACCATGTGCCATAAAAATCGATACTCTCATGAAAATTTGCTGGTACAGAAACACTAATAAAGCTGCCATACTTATCCTCAAATCAATGTTCCTCGCCATCCCAAAGCTGCATATTCCGATGAAGCATCAAGTTTTCAAAATCAAAACAATTATCTAGATTTGATTCTACATATCTAACTGATGCACTTATTAAGTATTTGTTGCCACATAGAATGGAACACTGAGTCGATTTAATAGAACCTGTTGCTGCAGAAGCCTATGGTATCAGAGTTTTGGCGTGCTTGCCAAAATTATTTTCACATGTTTTGAATTTCAAATATCTCAAAAGCTAGCCATTTCAATTAAAAGTGACTTCAAACTAAAGTAAGGTAGATAATAATCATCAATTTAATATAGTTATCTCAGAAAAAATGTCAGAAACTCAAAAGCAGCGGACTATGCAACTGTAAACGATAACGACGTTCACTGAAACCATGATGAGAAGAAATGATGCAACTGAGACAAAACCAAGTTCTATGAATTACCTTTAAACAATGTTCATATATATAAAAGCAAGCATCGTGACAGAGGCTGAGAAGAAGAAAACTAGTTTATTAAATCGCATAAATAAAAGAAGACAATCATTAAGTTACCTATATGGATATTGTAATGGCCCACGGCCCTCCGACTCACCCTTTCTCTCACGAAAGAACACCAAGATTCAATACAGTGTACGCTTCACCTGGTTTATTGAAACCTCTGCTCTCCGCGGTGTCAGTAGTTGTCTGACCCGCCCCCTGACTCGCCAGATCCCACATCGACTCTATAGGTGTGTGTGGGGGGGTGGGTCAACCACACGCAGTAGAGGTCAGCCCGGCTGGGGTCTGACCGGTGGTGACCCGTGCCGCCACCTAGCGCAGTGTAGTGGAACTGCGCCAGTGGCGTCGTAGTCTCCGCTGCTACCGCGTGATAGTAGAGCTCATGTTCAGACTACTACACTGCCCCCCTTAGAGTCTCACCGGTTGCAGAATGCAAACGATGAGAATCGAGAAATGATAGAAGTCAACATGAGAACCAACTTGAAAGGGAGAGAAGCCTTACAAAGCTATGTATGTATCCTTTTGCGCAATTCCTAGACCTGCCTGCAGCGAAATAGCGATATCAATCTAGCTAGCTGCAAGGCAAACATGTCATCAGTCTAGGTGAAGAAAGAGTTTTTAAATGAGTCGCACAAAGACGACCTCTCCCAGCCTCTATGTAGTTGGTGTATAGAATGTTTTTTGCTGGGAGAGAATTCATACCCCACAAGTGGAACCCCCTCAACAGAAGGAAGCAAGGAACTACTCAGTCCGCCCCCGCCGCCCCCCATCTCAGAAGAACCGTTAGCGGGGCGCTCCTCCTTCTACGCGGAGCGGCTCCTCTTGGAGCTTCCTCAGTCCGTCCTCCTTGTGCCCGCGTCGTCTGGCCAGTAGATCACAGACGGTATTACACCGCGGACACGTCACGCCGCCGCACCCAGGACCCGTCACGCTCGGTGACCCGCTCCGGTGCAGAGTGCATGAAAGTAGAATGGCGGTGTTACTTATAACAATTGAGAAAGTCTCCGCAGATACAACGTTCAGGAATGCAATACATTTCATAAGAAGCAATGGGCGCCAGCAAGAACCCGGCCTCCTACAAAGAAAATTACACCCCATGTGCATCCTCCCCTGTTATAACAGGAGCCGATGCACACGCTGTCAATCATGTTCTGCCGGAAGCGCTTACTATAGTAGTAATTTAAAATAAAGAATGCAGCATAAAATAAGAGCCAGGGCGACACTGCATAGGAAAATTCTTAGTGTAAAATGGACAGTGTCTACCCACCAACTCCCACACCATCGACCACCTTGTTCCACTAAATAAATTTAGAATATAATATTTCCTAATAGTGTGGAACAAGGAAGTCAAGAACGGGGTGAAAGTCGAGGAATATTTTTTTTGTAAATAATTTAGTATATATATATATATATAAAAAAAAATTATTCCGACCCCTACTGCAGAAAAATAGGCAGAACACAAGAAGCTAGATCCTCCAATCGGGAGAAAGCTAAGCTCTTCACCATAACATACATCATAAACAACCGTACTGCCAAAGAAAAATAATATTGGAATAGAGCAGTACGATATGCTAAATACATTACGGCTATCAATGTAAAAATAGCACCGTAGTACTAGAAAAAGGTATATACAATGT
>JASIRB010003932.1:0-14505 GCA_030323885.1 Branchipolynoe longqiensis | reverse complement strand
GTGTACCGTTACGGGAAAATCATAGTATCCATTGTATTGAAAGATCATTTTTATCCTGAATAAGTAGGTTAAAATTGCTGGTACCTCACGTGCTTCCTTCTCCCTAGCCCACGTCTACCCGAGGCTTCTACCTCGGGAAAACAACAGTTATCCATCATCTATACCCAGGTAAGATTCGTATAACTATACTATATATATATAAATATATACATATATATATCTATATATATATATATATATATATATATATATATATATATATATATGTATATATGAAAACAGCTTGGCTTGGTGATTTATCCACCGATGCCCAAACCGGTGCGGATAGCAAACCATGTAGTTATTTATAGATTTCGGAAATCCCTCTGAGCCTGTTCCCGGCGACCACCGCTATTTGCCAATATTGCTGCCGATTCCGTGGCGGCGGCGTTAATATCAGTTAGATTATTGGTTTAATTTGACCAAATTTGACCAAATTCGGCAGCGGCCTTAATATCGCTGCGATTTCTGGTATAATTTGGCCAACTTTCACTTTAAAACAAATGTTATTCTGTCGGCAGCGGCGCCTGGCCGCGGCGGCGATTTGTTTTGTTTACATTCAACAGTATCATGAGTATGAATATCGCCACCGATGTAGGTGGGGCATTAATATCGCTTCGATTTTGGGGTTAATTTGACCAAATTTCACTTTTGGAGTAACTTATTTTGCTAAATATGATAGCATTGAATAGATTAGGGCCTAATCGGTACCTAACACCGCCGTTCACCCTGAAATGAAAGCAGGGTAGCTTAGCCTAGGCTACGGTCGGCGGCTAGCGCTGCCACCGCTTCTTGCATGCAGATTTTCCACCGTTAGCCGTGTGGTGCCCGCCAAAACCCTGTTAGGGCGCTATCATCGCCCCATGCATATGGCCCCAGGGATCCTATTTCTCAGCGAAATCGCTGATTTCAGAAAAAAACAGATTTCAAATCAGCGGGGGGGGGGGGGGGGGGGGGGGGGGAGAGGATCCCGTCCACGAAAACACTTTTACTTTTAATTATGTTATAGTCTCGAAATCTTAAAACAGTTTGAATTTCAAGGCCAAAATATGTCCAAGTAGCTGTTGATGTCTATGGTGTCAAGAACTTTTGTGCATGCCAAAAATTAATTTGTCATGACTCATGTTTTCACTTAGAATATCCTCAAACTATTAAAGTTGGATAGTCTAATGGTTTTGAGTTTCAGAAATTTTCTGAAATAAATACACTAGGTTGATCATTATAATGTACCTTACTTTAGCTTGAAGTAACTTTTATTTGAAGTGCCTAACTTTTGAGATATTTGAAGTGCAACCATACAAAATTAATTTTGGCAAGCCAAAACTCTGACACCATAGCATTCTGCATCAACATGATCTATTCAATTGCCTCAACATTCCCTTCTGTGTGGCGACAAATGCTTAATAAGTGCATCAGTATCTAATCTAGATATGTAGAATCAAATTTAGATAATTATTTTGGTTTTGACAATTTCATGATTTCATCGGACTATGCAGCTTTAACAGTGAATTACTTCAATCTAAAGTAAATTAGATAATGCTCAACCTAATCTATTTACCTAATACTCCAGTCACACGAGACCTGCGTTCGCTTACGATTGATTCGCGATGTCAAACCGTCCTCATTGTACCCTCCTTAAGTGCTGGCGCCGCGAGGACGCCAACCTCCCAGTGTCCATTTCGGAAATTTTGGACGAAAGGAGGTTGCAAGTGTTGCAGTTTGGTCGGCGCCATTAACAAGTGGTTGGCGACCTGGCACGGCCAGGTCACCGACCCCTTGGTTGGCGATTTGCCACCGCCCAGGCCGCCATGGTGCCGACCTGGCGCTGACCTGGTGCCGACCACGTATTTGAATCAATGTATCGAATGGGACGCTGGGAGGTTGGCATCCTTTTGAGCCGACCTGGTGCCGCCCTGGCGCCGCCCTGGCGCCTACCACGTGTTTGAATCAATGTATCGAATGGGACGCTGGGAGGTTGGTGTCCTTTTGGACGTAAGGAGGTCAGAGGCGGACGCTGGCTCTCGTGTGACTGGGGTAATAAGGATCAGGCAGAAACTCCTAAATCGTTCGTCTGAGCAACTTTGAACATCATGTGAAGCTCGATTTTGAGTTAAGTGTTTTTATTACTTTAAATTGTCTGGCCTTCAATGACGCAATGCTATAACGCGAATATGATACATGATACATGATAGTGGTGTATGATACAGCGCCCTTGGCTCAGTACAGTTGGCCTCGGTTAACTTGACCTCTTGAACTCTGGGACCCCAGCTAATAAAGGTTAGTGAGGTTAGTTTGCTCGCCAGGAACCAGCTGTTCTGGCTATGTGGGTCACGTGGTTAAAAGCTACCGAGGCGCCCTCTGGTGTGCCCTAGTGAAACGTGTGGTATTCGCAATGCTCGCCGCTGACCCGACCGATTGACTCCCGATTTGAGGTTTGTTTGTGGGTTTGACAACCTCGCAACATCTAGTTTACCCACCGAGCGCGGTGGCCAAATCGCTAGAGCGCGGGCCTCGCGTGTGGGAGATCGGGAGTTCAGTTCCCGGTCGAGTCAAACCAATGGCTTATAACATTGATACTTGTCACTTCCTAGCCTGGCGCTCGGCATTAATAGGATAGGTCAAGGACTGGTTGGCTCAGTGTCAGGATAATGTGACTGAGTCATCTGGTCATGGTGCAGTGGCCTGACTTCCCAGTGGGAAGCACTATAAAGTTGTCATGAGTGCAAAGTTGTCATGAGTGCGCACTGTCACGAGTGCGCACTGTCACAAGTCATTACCCATCCTGATATGACCGTAGATGTTGCCAGGACGTAAAACTCCAACAACCAACCGACCATCTAGTTTCCCGAATCGGGTAAGATCGCAAGCTGGCTTCCTGTGGGGTTGTTTATTTGTTGTTTGTTGGGGTTTCACTTCCTGGCAACATCTAATTGTCGTACCAGGATGGGTATCGACTTGTGACAGTCTGCACTCAATGCGACTTGCATAGTGCTGCCCCATTGGGAGCCCATGCCACTGGCACCATGACCGGATTTCCCTCTCAATCACATTATCCTGACGCTGAGTTAACCAGTCCTTGCCCTATCCTTCTTATGTCAAGCGCCAGGCTAGATAGTGACAAGTACCAATTTTGTACGTCATTGGTTTGACTTGGCTGGGTTTCAAACTCCCCACCTTCCACAACGGAGGCCTGCACTTTTACTGCGTCGCCCATTGCGTCTATGGACCGATTCAGTTTACCACACATGCATCTATCAAAGCCACGGCCACTTCCGTACGTTTGGAGTCATTCGAATGCCTCTATAGACCTATTTCATATGACGTCAGCATGGGTATTTAGGTCAGTGTGCGTGCTGCTTGGCTGCAGGACGACACACTGTCACACTGCAAACTCAATGGCTATGAGCAATATTCATACAGAAGAAGTGAAATAGCTCTAAAACCACATGACCTAGAAACAAACCGCTTGGAACACATACAGAAAACATTTTCAACGAACAGATTATATTAAATTTATATGGTTAGTGTTTTGCATTTCTATTAATTTTGAATAAAATAGACGTTTTGCACTGCGCATACGGGCAAACTCAATGACAGTGTGCTTCCGTTCTGCAGCCAATGTGCGTGCGCACACACAATGTTTATAAACATTGAAAGGGGTCTATATTCATTTCCTGTTGTGTGTGTGTGTGTGTGTGTGTGTGCGTGCGCGCATGCGTGCGGCATGCGTGGGCGCATGCATGCGGCATGCGTGGGTGCAAGCATGCATCTGCGTAATGCATGCCGTATGTCGCTTCCATGTATATGGAATCTTAGCTTTAGTTAGGCCAAATAAAAAAGAAATGTTGGTGATCGTCCTTTTGAAATAAAAGTCTGGGTCGGGCGGGCGTTTAAAACTATTATTTTTATTCCCCTCCCTCCTCCCCCTGCACTCTCGACCCTGCTCCTTCCCCTTCCCAGTTCCCTCCCTATCCCCCCTCAAATCCATCTCTATTCCTTACCCCCACTGCCCTGTCCATTCCCCGCTCTTCACTCCCCTTCTATTTGTCACTCCACACACCCTCTCCATTTATATATATATTTGTTTAATTCAGAGGCGGGCGATTTTTCAGGCACGGGTGGGTATGACCACCTATAGACGAGATCACGGTTCCGACTGCGCATGCGCTGAAAACGGCGTTGGCAGCAAAGCAAATGCGAATGGCCATTGAGTTTGTTGATACGTGTAGGGGAAAACTTCGATTTGATTCAAAATGAATAGAAATACATAACAATTTGGCATAAACATGTATGCACACATGCAATATAATGATCTGATGAATATAGCTAAGACAAAACTAGCCAGGGCACTATAGGGCACTAACCATATGCAACAACAATTATATGCTGTATAAGAATTATATGAGTATAAAAACACAGAATCTCCCTCCTTTCCCTCATCACTCACTCAGCTTCATGGCCTGATGGAGTCTGTTCTAGTCATCTACTGCTCCAGCCTCCCCAACCCCAGCTCCGATGGTGGCGCCACCACTCCTGCACACTGTAACCGCCACTCACTGTTCCGCTGATTTATTTTTTGTACATAAGTTGATTAAGTAGGGGAAATTTCAATCGCGGACAATTGGTCTTCCTCATTCCACTGCTCCCTGCCCTATCCTGGTAATGCCAAACACCAGACTATGTAGTGACATGTATATATTGCGCGTTAAGTCACCTCAACTAGTTCGCCTTGTCTAGTTCGCCTCACATTCGCCGTGTGGATGCTACGCTGAAGCGAATTAGGGCTAGGTCGCCTCGTCTAGTTCGCCTGAAGCAAACCACCTCGCGAGGTAGTCTAGATGAAGCAAACTAGCTTAAGTCGGCCCAACTTCCTTGTGTGGACGGTAACAGATTAGTTGAGTCGGCCTAAGCTCATGACACGCATGCGCAGTCGAGACCTGAGTTTTTTTATTTTCCGGTCGATCAAAAGCGCATATTTATACAATTTGGTCTATGAACCGGCTAGAGGTGCACAGATATTTTTTTCATGATTTATTTTACGGTTTTCACTGCCCAGCAGAAGTTTTGACCGTTCCAAACCAATACGATTCAGTGCATACATATCTAGGTCGAACCCACACTGTCTCGTGGTGACGTCGATGAACCAAAACTGGCGCTGGTTAGTATGGACTCGCTCATGCGCAGATATCGATTTCCGCCTTAAACCGACCCAAGTACTGCAAGTGTGGACACGACTCACTTTCACGCCTAGTTCGCCTCATCTAGTTCGCCTTACCTAGTTTGGCCTAAAGTTGTGGGTGTGAACACGGCTTTATTAGAAATTTGACACAAGTCAGTGCTCGGTTCTCAGGTTGATAATGATGGGCTGAGAACTGGTCGAGTCAGTAGCGCAATACTGTGACAAAAGTGGGGATCACCTTATCAGGGCGGTATGGTATCTCGGCGGGGCATAACTATGAAGCAGGCAAGATTTCACACTGACACAATTCGGCATTTGTCAATGTATACCTATCGGTGTTTCTAGGATGTTAAGCCCCAGGTATACCTCCTCTCCTTTTTTTTCCCCTTTACAATTTTTTTTAATATATTTTTTTTTACTTCCGCCAACAAAAACAAACGAGACGTGATGATGGTTTTGTCGTTTTTCCGGTACCCGGATCAGGTCTGTTCTCTGCACATACTGTCACGTTTCGTTTGCTGATAAATGTGTGACCCTATTTATAGCTTTGCCGCGTGATGAAATGTGTTCAGAACACCAGAGGGAGCCACTCCATGCAGGCATTTTGTGTTAATATATCACGTTTCAGTTGATTAGTATTGAGATTAATGTTGAACCAGTTCTCGGTATGCTCCGAGAGCTGGTTCAACATTAAAAAACCTACAAAGTACTCAGAGTCAAATTGGATATAAAGCAATGAAAAACAACGACTGGGTCCGATTAGAAATGATGAATGCCACGTCGGGAGTTCAATTCCCAGTCGAGTCAAACTAATGACTCACAAAATTGATACTTGTCGATTCCTAGCTAGGCGTTCGCATTATTAAGATAGGGCAATGACTGGTTAGCTCAGTGTCAGGATAATGTGACTGACTGGGATATCGGATCATGGAGCCGTGGCCTGATTTCCCAGTGGGCAGCACTATAAAGTCGTCATGAGTGCACCTGAGATGTTGCCAGATCATAAAACACCCAACAATCAACCAATCAACCAACCTGGAAAGCATATTGACCTCAAACTTCACCTCGTTTAATACTCATCCCTCTGGCTTCAAATCACATATCAGGTAATAACTTCTTATTGCATCTTTCTTTATAGGTGAGTGCCTTTTCCGTCATCAAAATAGACGATTCATCAACGAGTGGGGCAGGTAAAATACTTTGTCAAGCCATATATTGTCTGCGAAGATGAGACACTGATGGAAAAATAACATCAGCGCCATATTTAAGTTGCATAGTCTGATGGTTTTGAGTTTCTGTCATTTTCTGAGATAAATATATTAGGTTGATCATTATAATGTACCTTCCTTTAGCTTGAAGTAACTTTTGATTTAAATAGCTAAATTTGAGAAATTGGAAGTGCAAACATGCCAAATTAAGTTTGGCAAGCATGCCTGTGAACCTGTACATGGAGATGATTTTCAGACACATTGAAGATTGCAAGGGAGTGACAATAGGTGGCATGAACGTCAACAATCTTAGATATGCCGATGACAGTGTAATACGAGCAGACAGTGAGAAAAACCTACAAGATATTGTGCATAGAATCAATAAAGCTGGAATACTATTCAACATGAAGATGAATGCCAGGAAAACCAAAACAATGGTTATAAGTAAAAAGATAGATAAACCAAATATCAATATAACCATAGACGGCACAAACATAGAACAAGTATCCAAATTCATATATCTCGGACAAAAGATTACAAATGATGGGGGATGTGAGGAAGAAATTAAGAGAAGGATAACAATAGCCCGAACAACATTCTCCAAAATGTATAGAGTGTTAACATCAAGTAAGATATTAATACATACAAGGAAGCGTATTCTTCAGTGTTATGTGTGGTCTACTCTAATGTATGGGGCTGAGACATGGACAATCTCTAAGAAAATGTACAAACGTTTAGCAGCATTTGAGATGTGGACTTATCGAAGGATGATGAAAATATCATGGACAAAGAAGATCACCAACAAAGAAGTTCTCAGAAAAATTAAAAATAAGAAAAGCTTGTTTGCCACTATACAGACAAAGAAACTTATTTATTTTGGCCACATCATTCGTCAGAGTTCAATATACCGTACATTGTTGGAAGGGAAGGTGAATGGCAGCAGAGGGAGAGGGAGACCAAGAACATCATGGTTTACAAATATTTCACAGTGGACAGGCTTGAATTATTCACAGTCTATCAGAACAGCACACCATCGGGACAAGTGGAGAACCATTGCATCCAACCCTCGACTAGAGGACGGAACTATTGATTGATTGAAGGACACCAAAACTTTGACGCCATAGGTTTCTGCAGAAAGAGGTTCTGTGCAATTGCCTCAATATCTTTTTCTCTGTGTGGCGACAAATGTTTAATCACTGCACCAACGTCAAAGGCAGATATGTCAAATAAAATCTAGACAATTTGATGTTTTCATTGGATTATGCAGCTTTAAAGCTGTATAATCCGATGAAGCATCACATTTTCAAAACCAAAGCAATTATCTATAATTGTTTATACATATATAACCTAGATACAGATGCACTTTTTAAGCATTTATTGCCACATAAAAGGGAATACAGAGGCAATTTAATAAAAACCGATTACTGCTAAAGCGTATAGTATCAGAATTTTGGTGTGCTTGCCAAAACTAATTTGACATATTTGCCCTTCAAATATTTCAAAACTTAGCCAATTAAAATAGAAGTTACTTCAAGGTAAAAGCAAGGTAGATTATAACGATCAACCTAATATATTTATCTCAGAAAAATGACAGAAACTCAAAACCATCGGACATGTAGGTGTGGATAGGATGAAATTTCAATCGCAGACAATTGATTTTCCTCCTTCCACTGCGCATAGTAACACACTGTGCAGCTTTAACTTAAGCCTTACATTGACGGTTCAAACCCAGTGCGCAGTCGCCCTGCCTGTCACGTGATGAGCGTCAGATAGAGGTGATATCAGCGCGTTATCTGGACGCGCCGTAGCCTAGTGACGAGCGTTTGGTGGGAATCTGGCCGCGAGGGGTGACCGGACGCGGTGGCCGAATCGGTAGAGCGCAGGCTTTCCGTGCGGGAGGTCGGCAGTTCGATTCCCAATCGAGTCAAACCAATGATTCGCAAAATTGGTACTTGTTTCTTCCTAGCCTCGAGCTCGGCATTAATAGGATAGGGCATGGACTGGTTAGCTCAGTGTTAGGATAATGTGACTGAGTGGGATATCGGGTCAGGGTGACGGCGGCCTGATTTCGCGGTGCGGCAGCACTATAAAGTCGCCATGAGCGCGCACTGTCACATGTCGGTACCCGACCTGATATGACCATAGATGCTGCCAGGACGTAAAACTCCAACAACCAACCAACCGGTAGGGGGGGGGGTGCGTCTGTGCAAGGGGTGGGGGGGGGGGGCGGGGGGGGGGGGATGCGCATACTGCGTACAGGCCCATTACTGCAATCAGTGTCAGTGAATACAGGTTACTGTGTGGTCATTGCTGGGTAGAGCCCGCCTGTCTCGTGGTTGTTTTTTTCTCTTCAAAAATGTAGTTTATTCACTGAATAATGACTTTTGTCAGCCCCAGAGCACTGGTCTTCTGGCCGTTCAGTACAATTTGTTGGTACATAAATTAAACTATCACTCAGTTGCAATAATAACCACATGCAAAACCTGTTTGATAATACAAGTATTATACATAATATAAAAGGTGGGCTACGCCCTAGTAAGGAACAACAGAACGAGGAGTGGTGGGAAGCCTAGTTTATTTAACCGAGGCCCTTGGCCGAGTAAATAGATAGCCCTACCCGTAAAAGTTTTCAAATCAAGCTCATGTGACGCCCGCGCCGGCCCAATGGCATATGACCCGGCGTGGGGAGAATACAAACTATCCTGGACCCGCACAGGAACGCCATTAATGGCAGAACGGTCCAGAATTTGGCGAAATAAAAGTATGAATAATAAATAATATAATAAAATATAATAAATAGCACAAGCCTACTCTGCCCATTTTATACTCATATAATTAATTATATATCACATAAATGAACTATTAGTCGTAATATTAACTATGCAGTTGTAAAATGTACTATGTGTTGGCGTATCTGCTGAATCCCAGCGCGTGTAAACACACTGCTTACCTGTCTGCATCATTTGACCCACTGTAACGGAGCCATCAACTTCGCCTACCGAGGCAAGTGGTGAGGTATAGGAGGTGTGTGTGCGGGGGGTGGGGGTGGGGGGGGGGGAGAAGCACCTGCCAGATGGGGGCTGGTAGCGGTGTGGAACAGAGTGGAGCAGCGCCACTTCTGTCTAGTGGTTGCTGATGGAACCCGACGGCAACTCCAACCGCTTCAAGAAGCGGAGGCAGGATTTTCGCAACCGAAGAACCAGCCAACGAGGAGGCTGGTTCGGAACCAACTTCAGCTTCTAAGCCAGAGGAAGGGGACAGAGGCAGTCGTTCGGCTGGAACCATGGGAACAGGCCCTTCAAGAGGGAGTTCAACACTCAGAAGCTGTTCGCCCGCCCAGTTAACAAATAGAAGTGGTGACTCAAACAATAGCAATTGTAACAGTAAGCAATACCTTTCAAGCCGGTAACCTCAATAGCTGTCTTTCGGAATGGAATAAAGTTACAGATAACTTAACTCTCCTTACCCTAGCAAAAGGGGTAAGGATTCCGTTAATAGAAGAATCTATTCAAAATAGAATACCATTTCCATATTGGTTTCACGGTTCAGAACGTGAAGCATTAAACAATCAAGTCCTTAAGTTTTGCAAAAAGGGTATTATAGAACCAGCACTTCACATTGCTGGGGAATTCATCTAGAATATTTTCTTAAGACCGAAACCAAAAGGGGATGTTAGACTAATTTTAGACCTAACTTTATTTAACAAATTCGTAGAATACAAACATTTTAAAATGTTTTCATTAGAAGCAGCGAGAGACTTAGTCACATAAGGAGCTTGGCTAGCCAGCATTGACCTTAAAGATGCAGACTACACGGTGCCCATCTATAAACATGATCGAAAGTATTTAAGATTCTGTTGGAACAGTTTACTTGATGAGTTCACGTGTATGCTGAATGGACTCACCTGCTCTCCACGCATTTTCACAAGGTTACTCAAACCAATTTTTTTGCTAATGGCTAGGAAAGGACATATCATGTTCCCATACATTGACGATTTATTTATTGTCGCGCAAACACAACAACAATGCCAAGCAGCAGTAGATAAATTATGTAAATGGTTTACAAATTTAGGTTTCTATATACATGAAACTAAATCAGTACTAATGCCAACAAACAAACTAAAATTTCTGTGTTTTTTTTATTGACACCATACAAATTACTATTTCGTTCACAGAACAAAAAGTATATAAATTCACATAGCAAACCAATTACTACAATTGAACAGACCAAAAATACGACAACCAGCTATCTTATATGGCCAGGCCCATATCAAATGCTTAGAGATAGATAAAAACTTGGCACTGGCTCGCACAAAAGAAAATTTCTAGCGGCCTATGACAATTTCGCCTGGAGGCCAAAACGATATAATTTGGTGGCTTTCACACATAAACAACTCACCAAACCCGATTAGGATGGGAGAGCCTAACACAATGGTCACAACAGACGCTTCCTTAGAAGGCTGGGAGGCCCATAGGAAC
Organism: Branchipolynoe longqiensis; assembly: GCA_030323885.1. Taxonomy (NCBI): domain Eukaryota; kingdom Metazoa; phylum Annelida; class Polychaeta; order Phyllodocida; family Polynoidae; genus Branchipolynoe; species Branchipolynoe longqiensis. The sequence goes on along the minus strand of JASIRB010003932.1, from coordinate 3,601 downwards.
CAACAGACAACAGGTGGCCGTTGGATGGAAAATGAAATCTCTGACCACATTAATGTACTAGAGCTTAGACTATCTGAGGCTAGTACCTCAGGAAAAAACCAGTTATCCATCATCTGTACCCAGGTAAGATTTGTATAACTATACTATATATATATATATATATATATGAATCGGGTTTTGTGTGGCTAGTGGTCGTCGGTAGTGCTGTGTAAACGTGTAAAGGCAGTGTGGGGCTGGTTGTATGAGCTGTCCCAACAAGAAGCAGCAGCAGTAGTAGTAGCAGCAGCAGTAGTAGTAGTAGTAGTACTAGTAGTAGCCGTAGTAGCAGCAGCAGCAGAAGCAGCAGCAGCAGGAGTAGTAGTAGTAGTAGCCGTAGCAGCAGCAGAAGCAGAAGCAGCAGAAGCAGCAGCAGCAGAAGCAGCAGCAGCAGCAGCAGCAGCAGCAGCAGTAGCAGTAGTAGTAGTAGCCGTAAGCACAGCAGCAGAAAGCAGGCTGCACACACAGTATAATGAAGTAGCAGCTGTAGTAGTAGTAGCCAGCATAGTAGCGAACAGCAGCAGACAGCAGCAGTAGTATAGTAGCAGTACAGTAGCATAGCAGTAGCAGTAGCAGTAGCAGTAGCAGCAGTAGTAGTAGTAGTAGTAGTAGTAGTAGTAGTAGTAGTAGTAGTAGTAGTAGTAGTAGTAGTAGTAGTAGTAGTAGCCGTAGTAGTAGGCTCCGGTATTGGCACTTGTCACTACTTCACCTGATGCGCACTTCGGGACACGGAGGGGCAGGTGTGGTACCTGTGTGTGTGTCGGGGGGGGGTGTGTGTGGTTGTGGGTGGTGGTGTGTTGGTATGTACATGAGTATGTGTGTGTTGTGGTATGTGTGGTTGTGGGTAGTGGTGTGTGTGTTGGTATGTACACGAGTCTGTGTATGTGGGTTGTGGTAGGTGTGGTTGTGGGTGGTGGTGTGTGTGTTTGGTATGTACACGAGTCTGTGTGTGTGTTGTGGTAGGTGTGGTTGTGGGTCGTGGTAGGTGTGGTTGTGGGTCGTGGTGTGTGTGTCTGGTATGTACACGAGTCTGTGTGTGTGGGTTGTGGTATGTGTGGTTGTGGGTGGTGGTGTGTGTGTTGGTATGTACACGAGTCTGTGTGTGTGGGTTGTGGTATGTGTGGTATGCGTGGTTGTGGGTGGTGGTGTGTGTGTTGGTATGTACATGAGTCTGTGTGGGTTGTGGTAGGTGTGATTGTCAGTGGTGGTGTGTGTGTTGTATGTAGATGGTGTGGTATGTGTGGGTGGGTGGTGGTGGGGTAGCACGAGTCTGTGTGTGTGTGGGTTGTGGTATGTGTGGTTGTGGGTGGTCGTGTGTGTTGGTATGCACACGAATGTGTGTGTGTGGGGGGGGGGGGGTTGTGGTATGTGTGGTTGTGAGTGCGGGTTTCGGTGTTGGTATGTACATGAGTCTGTTTGTGGGTTGTGGTTGTGGGTGGTGTGTGTTGGTATGTACATGAGTCTGTGTGGGTTGTGGTATGTGTGGTTGTTGGTGGTGGTGGTGTGTATGTAGGGGGGGGGGGTTGTGGTATGTGTGGTTGTGGGTGGTGGTGGTGTGTATGTAGGGGGGGTGGGGTATGTGTGGTTGTGGGTGGTGGTATGTACATGAATCTGCGTGTGGGTTGTGGTTGTGGGTGGCGGTGTGTGTTGGTATGTACATGAATCTGTGTGTGTGGGTTGTGGTATGTCTGGTGGTGGGTGGTGTTGTGTGTGTTGGTATGTACACAAGTGTGTGTGGGTTGTGGTATGTGTGGTTGTGGGTGGTGGTGTGTGTATTGGTATGTACATGAGTCTGTGTGTGGGTTGTGTTATGTGTGGTTGTGGGTGGTGGTGTGTGTGTGTTGCTATGTACATATATGGTGTGTGGGTGTGGTGGTGTGTGTGTTGGTATGTACACGAGTGTGTGTGGGTTGTGGTATGTGTGGTTGTGGGTGGTGGTGTGTGTATTGGTATGTATGTGTGTGTGTGGGGGGGTGTTATGTGTGGGGGGGTGGTGGTGTGTGTGTTGCTATGTATGTGTGTGTGGGTGTGGTGGTGTGTGTATTGGTATGTACATGAGTATGTGTGTGGGTTGTGTTATGTGTGGTTGTTGGTGGTGTGTGTGTTGCTATGTACGTGTGTGTGTGGATGTGGGCGTGGTGGTGTGATGTGCGGTGCTATTCGGCTGCCCGGCGGCTGGCCACTCTGAGGCGGCCAAGCCCGGGCTGCAGGGCGGCTGGGCGGCACGCGTCACGCCCCCTGGCGCGGACTAAACACATTACTCACCTCCATCGCAGGGCGTGTGGCGCCCAAATCTGCCAAACCTGCCAGACCTGCCACACCACTCCACACCACACCACACCACACCACACCACACCACACCACACCACACCACACCACACCACACCACACCACACCACACCACACCACACCACACCACACCACACCACACCACACCACACCACACCACACCACACCACACCACACCACACCACACCACACTACACCACACTACACTACACTACACTACACTACACTACACTACACTACAACACACCACACCACACCACTTACACACTACACCACTTACACACTACACCACTTACACACTGCACCATGTACACACTGCACCACTTACACACTGCACCACTTACACACTGCACCACTTACACACTACACCACTTACATACTACACCACTTACACACTGCACCACTTAGACACTACACCACTTACACACTACACCACTTACACACTACACCACTTACACACTGCACCACTTACACACTACACCACTTACACACTACACCACTTACACACTACACCACTTACACACTGCACCACTTACACACTACACCACTTACACACTACACCACAACACACTTACACACTACATACACCACTTACACACTGCACCACTTAGACACTCACCACTTACACACTACACCACTTACACACTGCACCACTTACACACTGCACCATACACACTACACCACTTAGACACACTACAACCACTTACACACTACACCACTTACACACTACACCACTTACACAAATTAACTATACCACTTACACACTACACCACTTACACACGCACCACTACACACTGCACCACTTACACACTACACCACTTACACACTGCACCACTTACACACTGCACCACTACACACTGCACCCTACAACACTACACCACTTACACACTGCACCACTTACACACTGCACCACTTACACACTGCACCACTTACACACTGCACCACTTACACACTACACCACTTACACACTGCACCACTTACACACTGCACCACTTACACACTGCACCACTTACACACTGCACCACTTACACACTACACCACTTACACACTACACCACTTACACACTGCACCACTTACACACTGCACCACTTACACACTACACCACTTACACACTGCACCACTTACACACTGCACCACTTACACACTGCACCACTTACACACTGCACCACTTACACACTACACCACTTACACACTGCACCACTTACACACTACACCACTTACACACTGCACCACTTACACACTACACCACTTACACACTACACCACTTACACATGGC
>JASIRB010002664.1:0-63541 GCA_030323885.1 Branchipolynoe longqiensis | reverse complement strand
ACCCCCCCCCCCCCCCCCGGTGCACATACACTCAGAACCCACACACTCCAACAACAACTCTCTACCCCCCACCTCACCCCCACCTCAACCCACACTCAGAACCCACACGGCTCAACTACTACCCCACCTCGTCACACAGCTCACCCACTCAGAACCCACACAGCTCAACTACACCCCCTACACCCCCGCTGCACACCCAGAACCCATACGGATCAACTACTACACCCCCGACACACACCCCATGCACACCCAGAACCCACACAGATCAACTACTACCCCCCGACACACACCTCACCCACTTAGAACCCACACAGCTCAACTACACCCCCTACACATACCCTCTACACACTCAGAACCCACACGGATCAACTACTACCCCCCGACACACACCTCACACACTCAGAACCCACATGGCTCAACTACTACCCCTCCAACACACACCTCACATACTCAGAACTACCATGGCTCAATTACTACCCCCCATACACACCCCCTACACACCCTACACACTCAGAACCCACATGGCTCAACTACTACCCCTCCAACACACACCTCACACACTCAGAATCACCATGGCTCAACTTCTACCCCGGACACACCTCACACACTCAGAACCCACATGGCTCAACTACTACCCTCCCGACACACCTCACACACTCAGAACCCACATTGCTCAACTGCTACTCCCCCGCCACACATCTCACACACTCAGAACACACATGGCTCAACTACTACCCCACCGACACACCTCACACACTCAGAACCCACATGGCTCAACTACTACTACTAGTACTACCCCCCGACACAGACCTCACACACTCAGAACCCACATGGCTCAACTACATCCCACCCCACACACACACACACACACTCAGAACCCATACGCTCCAACAACAACTCTCTACCCCCCACACCCCAGCCCCACAACCCACCCCCACCCCCACCCCCACCCCCACCCCCACCCCTCACCCGAGGCAAATAGAATCTGGAAACGCAATCCCCGGGGACACGTCTTGTATTGGCAAGTGTAGAGTTCAGCGCCAGCACCGGGCTCGAGTCTAGACAGACAGCGGGCCACCCCGGGAAGGGGGCGAGGAAGTACCCCGGTTATCGCCCTCCTCGCACCACGTGACCGCCGCCCACTCCAATCTCTAAGCAGGCAGGGACGCCAGCCACGAGTGACGAGCAACCATCAACTAACTGCACCGAGTGCGTTTGTCTGTTATCCCCGATTCCCGATTGTCGCAACAGTTGGGATGACGCGCCGTTGAAAAACAACAAGTCTCTTTTTAATTTAAAACCCCCCCACAAAAAAGACATTGTTTACATGGCTGGAAGATCACCAGATGTACTTACTACAACTCATCAACAACTCATCATACTACGACTCATCAATAACTTTTGTTAAAGTTGGCGTCTGTTGAAGTCTGTTGGAGTAATATTTTTTTTAGATAAATATATTAATTTTGTAGACGGTTTACGTATGGCATTACATCTTATTCTGATTAGTCACATAGCTTATATATATATATATATATATATATATATAATATATATATATATATTCGCGGCACTGGTAGCGGTGGGGGTGATGGCGCCACCTGTCCCACCGTGAAGAGGGGGTCACCAACAAAGTAGTACACAACATAAGGGTGGCCAATATAAGGAGTCTTCCCTTACGTGCCTTTATACTCGCATAAGTTTTATACATCACTGCTATATATACTGCGCACAAAATACTAAAAATGGAAATTTCACATGGACATTGTAATTGTAAAAGCCCTACTCCTTCATCCACAACTCCCCAAGCATCAAACCATTATATATCCACACCCACTGCCCACACACATCATCTGTCATCTGAATTTCACCCTACTTCCTAGGTATCACCTGAAAGATGCATCGTCCGATGAAAGCATCACATTTTCGAAACCAAAGAACTTATCTACATTTGATCCAACAGCTTAGATACATGTACAGTTATTAAACAAATGCTGCTACATAAAAGGATGAATACGTCAATGTTGTAGAACCTGTTATTGCTGAAGTCTATGGCATCAGAATTTAGAGGTGCATTCCAACATCTTTGTTTTGTATATTTTCACTTCAAATACCTCAAAAGTTAACCATTCAGAACGAAAATTACTCCCAACTAAAGGTAGGTCGATTATACCAATAAAACCTTCTTTTTTTTTTAAAGGGGAGGGGCAATAAAAACAATCGGACTATGCAACTTTAATATTACCAAACCGCCGTCACTCCCTCCCTACAGTCACACTGTACCAATCAAATCATCATCATCATCATGCTGTCGGTCGCGATGCGACAAAGACTGCTTTCATTACTTGACTGCATTTCATGAAAGCTGCCTGCAAAAGTGTTGTAGTGCTGCTGGCTTTTGCAAGTTACCAGCGGCATTCTCTCGGGGAGCAAATAGAGGTTTCACACCGGCAAGAACATGTCCAGACAGGTGCAAAACTATTTGTCCCTGCAGTGGCTGGTCGGAAGATTTTGGGAGTTCCATACATCAACTGCCATTGATGCTGCCACAGTGACATGGTTTTTCTGTTCAGGGTTTGCTCCCTTACCCTTCGGTTCTGTCAAGAACCTGTACCACAAGGCATTGGTTTACAACTCTGCAGGGCAGGGGCATCAAACTCCCTGAGGTATTGCAATACCTGCATACCAATCAAATCGAGAGAGGGGAAAAACCCACAAAACTCCCATATGCTCCCCCCCCCCCCACAAAAAAAAGCCTCACCAAAAAACCCACAAAAAAAGCAAAGAAAGAAACCAACCAACCACAATCAAAACACACAGACATAAACAACAACAAAAACCACCACCCAGTAACATAACTTAGCTATAATAATCAACTAATCCACGTAAACTGAGATAAAGATTCGCATTTATCACATGGTTAGAGGGCCGGTCTTTGCGGATTGGGGAACATCTGTAAATATCCAACAGAGATCTCTCACCTAAGCCCCCCCCCCCCAACCCAAGTGGTTTTATTTCTTTCAGCGCCGATGTACTGATCTACCAACTCTAGGGGCAGATAGAATTGCCCACAGAAGCAAGACTGGGGGAGAAAAAGTTGGTGAAGGTGAGAGGGTGCCATGTTATTCTAAGGAGTAGGTTGATACGAAAAGGGTGTTGTATTTGCTTTGTGCATAAGAATATGCAGTTAAGTGTGGTGTGGTAGTAGCAGTTTGGGAGAGGCCTCAGATGTAATTGGTTAGCAATTTCAGCCTGGGCCTAAATAAGTGGATATCAGTTACGTGGATTTGTTTTTTGTTATCTTAGAATTCTTCGACTGGCTTCTTTCTCTTCAGGGGTATACACATACAGTCAACCCATATTCATCTGGACTAGTTTGTTTCTTCTATCCAATGTCGGAATAGTGAAATTGTCAAATATGATTTTAAGGATTGGCAAGAACAAGTGAATGGTAGAAATTTATGTCATGAATGTCTTGGTCAGACAGCGATATTTCCTGAGCTAACATAGCGTAACATGTGAATCAACTATATATCTTCATACGTACATACATACATATATTTATATGTGATATATAATTAATTATATGAGTATAAAATGGGCGGATTAGGCTTGTGCTATTTATTATATTTATTATATTATTTATTCGCCATGCTATTTATTTGGGCAATTCTGGACCGATCTGCCATTTACTGCAGGCCTGTGCGGGTCCAGGATAGTTTGTCGCCTCCCCACACTGGGTCATATGCCATTCGGCCAGCGCAGGCATCACATGAGCTCAATTTCAAAACTTTTACAGGTAGGGCTATCTATTGCTCGGCCAAGGGCCTCGGTTAAATAAACTAGGCTTCCCACGACTCCTCGTTCTGTTGTTCCTTACTAGGACACAGCCCACCTTTTATACATATATAAGTACAGACATGAATGAACACATGCATGCATACATGCATACATACATATATAGATACATACGTGCATACATCCATATAGAGATATACCAGACCGGATGGCTGAATGAATTGAGCGTCCGCCTCCCATTTTGGTCAATCGTGGGATTCGAACCCACGGTTTCGAACCCTGGTCGAGTCAAACCAATGATTTAGAAAATTGATACTTGTCACTTCCTGGCTTGGTGCTCGGCATTAATAGGATAGGACAAAGACTGGTTGGTTCAGTGTGAGGATAATGTGACTGAGTGGGATATCAGGTCATGGTGCCAGTGTCCTAATTTCCCAGTGGGGCAGCACTATAAGGTCGCCATGAGTGCCTACTGTCACAAGTCGGTACCTGCCCTGATATGACCTTAGATATTGCCAGGACGTAAAACTCCAACAACTAGCAAAAGTCTCTCTTTAGTGGCAATACTTTAGTTCGTGCACTATCATGGAAAATAATGTTATTCTAGCATGTTAAGGGTAGCTAAAAGCAGTGGTATTAACTTCTCAAATGGCATCATCCACCGGTGGGAGCCCTGCCCTTTCTTAATCCCCCAAAAAAGAAGACCCTGCTAATTACCTCATAACTTCACACTGTACTTCCGACAGGTATCAGTGAATTCCAAGTAGTTTCCAAACCGTAGCTCCTGCCTGCGGCAAACTGAACACTCATGATATAACTATGTCCAGGTGCTATGTCACTTATTTAAATACCTCGGCTTACTTCGTTTTGAAGCCTTTGTAACTAATACACGCGATCTTACAGCAGGAATTAACTTTGAAACCTTACCTACCATGAATGATATGGTTATCTTTTTCTTTTCTTTTTCTTCTTCTTTGTTTGCATATAATATATAAATGAATATTTCCCAAATTGAAAGGTATTTTGAACTAGCCCGCGCTTTTTGTGTGGGTATGTGTGTGGGGCTGGGGGGGGGGGCTGCTATGTCTAGTCAAAAGATTTGAGACACAATTCATATAAAGTAAGAAGATCAACTCATCTACCACCTGTATTAAAATTTACCGTCGGTTGAAACTAACTAAAATGCCTCTGTGTTGACGTTGTAGAGTTCGATGGTTTTGTGTTACTGTAAATTTGTGAGATAAATACATTAGGTTGATCAATCTACTTCACTTTAGCTTAAAGTAACTTTTATTTTAAATGGCTTTTTTTCTTTTAGCTATCTGAAGTGCAACCATGCAAAGTTAATTTTGGCAAGCATGCCCAAACTCTGACACCATAGGCTATAGGCTTCTGCACTAACAGGTTCTATTAAATTGTCCAGGTATTCCCTTCGATGTGACGACAAATGCTAAATAAGTACACAAGTATCTAAGTTAGAAATGTAGAATCCAATCTAGATAATTATTTTGGTTTTGAAAATTTCATGTTTTCATCAGACTATGCAGCTTTAAGTAAACTATGTGACCAATCCCGACAACTCCCAACTTAATTTTCACCGAAAGCCGACTGACTTTGCAAACATTTTCCTACACTATTCTCGGTGATAAAATGTCACACGATGCAAACTCCTAAACAAGAATTAATAAAAAGTTGTCACATGGCCCACGCTACAGATGAAGTAGGAATAATAAAACGGCGAATGCACCATCCATCCGCATAGATAGTTGTGGGTGGCTGGGATGGGGAATTGTCAATACAATGCACCAAACATAATAGGCAATTGCCCATGGAGTTGAGTGTGGCCATGTTTCCATTCACTGTTACATGATGCGGCCACTAGGGGGCGACATGCTATGACAAGGCCACTGGTCACCAGAACAAGGACCACCCTGGGGCGCTCCCTGGTGGTCGACATCAAATGGGCAAATTCCTTTAGACATTCCGTTTTCATGTTTTACGGAACCGGCCGGGTTAGACTTGATGTACCCAAAGCACGCATCTCCAGGGGCACCCTCCCCTCCAACTTCCCCTTCCCCTCCCCCCTCCCTCCCCCTCTCCCCTCCCTATCCGCTCCCTCCTCTAACCCTCCTCTACCCCCTCCCTCTCCCCGCCCCCCTCCCTCTCTCCGCCCCCCTCCACCCCCTCCCCATCCATTCCCCCTCCTCTCCCCCACCCTGGCCTCTTCTTAAAGGTTACTCAACAGCCTCACCTTCCAGGGTTGACCAGATGCCGTGGCCGAATCGGTAAGAGCGCAGCTTTTCCATGTGGTTGGTTGGTTGTTGGAGTTTTACGTCCTGGCAACATCTAAGGTCATATCAGGATGCCTACCGACTTGTGACAGTGTGCACTCGTGGTGACTTTATATTGCTGCCACACTGGGAAATCAGGCCGCTGGCACCATGACCAGATATCCCACTCAGTCACATTATCCTGACACTGAGATAGCCAGTCCTTTCCCTATTCTATTCATGCTGAGCGCCAGGCTAGGAAGCGACAAGTATCAATTTGATAAGTCATTGGTTTGACTCGACCGGAAACTGAACTCCCAATCTCCCGCACGCGAGACCCGCGCTCTACCGATTCGGCCACCATGCCCGGTGCAGGAATGTATGAAAATCTCACTGTAGAGTGCATCATTGGTAGAGTTATTGAGTAATGTTTGATAATGAGGATAGACTTTTACCTGTTGTCGCCATGTACCTGTACATTACGTTGTTTCTGGGAGAAAGCACTCACCTGGAAAATATAACAGTTGAAACAAGATTAGTCAATTATGAAATATGAAATACTGAGATATTTTTATACATGATATTTTTATACATGATATTTTTATACATGATATTTTTATACATGATATTTTTATACATGATATACATAATGATACAGTTCACCACGCTGTCTAAATACAGGCTTGCTTTAAGTTTAAAGCATCAACTTTTCGAAAACAAAACAATTGTCTAGATTTTATTCTACATATCCAATTTAGATACTGGTACACTTATCAAGTGTTTGTTGCCACCTAAAGAAGCAAACTAAATGAATTTAATTGAACTTGTTCCCGCTGAAGCCTTTGGTATTAGAATTTGGGCGTGCACGCCAAAATTAATCTGGCATGCTTTCTTTCACTTCTATTTCTATAAAAAAAATATAAAATATATATATAAAAAGGAGAAGCTAATCATTAAAAAAAAATTCAAAGTAAAGTAATGGCAAACCTAATACAATTTTTTTTTTTAACCACAGAAACTCAAAACCATCGGACTATGTAACGTCACCTGGCTAACATAACAGTCCGATTTGACTAACCACTTACTAAATAAAGTCTCGGCGGTTTTGTTGTTGTTAACGTATATAAAAATGCTGTCCCATTTATACTATTTATCAAGAATATTATTTTGTCTTTTCCCCACTATCATTAATTGGAGAGGAGGCCATACCATTAAAAAGCATTATAGCGTAAGTGCGTAGGGTAAGGGGAGACTAATTGTCCCCGCCAGACAAAGGTTGTCGCGCGATTTCAAAAATCTAATCTGGTGCCGACAGTCTGGGCAATACGAAGATGGACCCATCTGTTCCAGACTGAACCAGACAATCCTCACCACCATCTGTTGAATATGACCTTAGATGTTGCCAGGACGTAAAACTCCAACAACCAATCAACCATCTGTGGAACATGGCATAAGCCTTGAGCAGAGAGAGAGCGAGAGAGAGAGAGAGAGAGAGAGAGAGAGAGCGTGAGGAATGCGAGCCTCACATACCATTAAGATTTGTTGCCTATAGTTAAATCCAGGTTCAACCAAATTCACTTGATGAAAGAGTAAATTGCGAAAGAATTAATGGTGCTGTAATAAATTTAAATAATTGGCCAACAGTAGGACTGTTGTTATCTGTTCAGTGGACTAATTAAAACTAATTGGTGTGTTCTATCATTGTCTGCACAACCACTGTTGCTGTCAACCAGACAGTCTGCACCATCATTATTCTGTCCAAGTCTGATGCTGTCTCCTCTGTTAATGCTAGGTAAGAGGTTCACATGCTTCACAACTCTAACAGCATTTAAAGTTGTTTAATCCTAGGTTGGTTGGTTGTTAGAGTTTTAAGTCCGGGCAACATCTAAGGTCATATCATGATGGGCACCGACTTGTGACAGGGCGCATTCATGGTGACTGTTTAGTGCTGCCCCACTGGGAGACCATGCCTGCCAGCACCATGACCAGATATCCCACTCAGTCACATTATCCTGACACTGAGCCAACCAGTGTCTTTCCCTATCCTAATGATGCCGAGTGCCTGGCTATGAAGCGACAAGTATAATTTTGATAAGTCATTGGTTTGACTCGACCTCCCGCACCGGAGGCCTGAGCTCTACCGATTCGACCAGTCCAGTACTTAATGCTAGAAAACCATAAAGTACTTCCCTACAGTGGATCCTACATACCCAAACTAAATACTGGTGTACTTATTAAATATGTATTGATGCATGAATTGAATATTAAGTAACAGAACCTGTCACTGCTTTAAGTCATACATGCCAATGATGTATGGGCTTTTAGTGCATACATACACATTATTTTCATGTTTACACTTCAGATATATCCAAGGTTAGTCAATTTTAATTTGTTTAAATTACTGTGAACTAAAGTAAAGTATATTATAACCTTTAATCTATTATGTATTAAAGTAAATATGGTAAAATTAAAACACTCTAACCCATAGGATTGTAGGTCGAGGGTGTACGGTAGAAACTAGAATGACCAGAACTGTACGACGACCAATGCTCTCCAGCAGAGCCTTGCATGAGTTCATTGTGCATGCATAACCAAGTATATGTCCGGAGAGTGAAATAGTCGCAAGAGAGCCCCTAGAAGTGATATTGTCAGCTTGTAAACCTGTTTGAAAACTGTCAGATTTTTGTAACTATTTACACATCAGTGTAAGCGTAATAAACTGATAATGGCGACTTCAGAAAAGACCAGGTAATATAGCTGTTACAACGGGAGTTATCTGATAAATCGATGGGATCAACAAATCCACAGAATTATGTATTTGAGCGAAAATGGAGAGAGTAGTTGCATTAGAAAAATGGCAGAACATGTAAATGTAAGGCACTCCCATTATTTGTAGCATGGTTCTAATCCCGCTATTCCATACCATGCACTTTTAGCATTAACCTGTCAATGATTCCACAATTTATAATAAACTTCTATTTGAACCGGCTCCAAATAAATATAATTTCAAAATGAAGGACCTATCATACAAAATGTGTCCTTCTAATGCCCAGCCATATTGGTTTTCCTATTTTCATGGTTCTACAACTTATAGCTGTAGCTCTCTAGCTCTCTGGCTCTCTCTCCCTGTCCCCTGTCCCCTCTTCTTCTGTCCCTGTTTTCCTGCTCCCTTCTTTCTCTCTCTCCTCTCTCCATCTTTTCCTCTCTCTCCCCCTATGTCCCTCACACTATCTCTGAGTCTCCCTCTCTCCTTTCTCTCTTCACTATTTCCTTCTCCGCACTCTATCCCTCTCCCTCTATACCTCTGTCCCTCTCCCTCTATACCTCTGTCCCTCTCCCTATCTCCATGTCTCCCTCTCTTCTCTCTCTCATCACCCTTTCTTTCGCACTTTATCCCTCTCCCTCTGTACGTCTGTCCTTCTTCCTATCTCGGCGTGTCCCCATCTCCTCTCTCATCACCCTTTCCTTCTCTATCCCTATCCCTCTGTCCCTCTCCCTATCTCGGTGTCTCCTTCTCTCCTCTCTCTTCTCACCACTCTATCCCTCTCCCACTGTCCCCCTCAATATCTTCCTTGCTCGCTGCCTCCGACCCCCTCTCTTCTTTCTTTCCTCTCCCCTCATTCCCACTTCCCCTCTTTCCCTCCCCCCCCCTCTCTCCCTCTCCCTCCCGCCCCCTCCCTCCCCCCTCTCCCCCTCCTCTCACCTTTTTACACTCTCACCCCCCTTGTCCCAGTCTCGTACTCTCACGCTCTCATGTCACGAGTTCTCGTTCTCGAGCTCTCACGTACTTTCTCGTCACAAAAACCAACAAGACCAAGGATGCACTTATATGAACATATCCAAAAGGTGAAATCGCACTCTTTTTTTGTTAATGGCCGTCATTCTTCGTTAGATGTGTGGGAATTACACGGCCCTCACCCAGCCACACTCAGACCTAGAGAAAAATAAATATTTAACAACATCTTTACAAAAGAACCACCAGACATATATGACATTCCTGTTGTACTGAAGCATCCACTAATCTCATGCATCAAAACCGACTGTAAATTGCTAAATACTGGGTCTGTATGATTTGCTCGTGCCCCATAGGCTGCAGTGATGAGCGGTGTAGAGCACTCAAATACGTGTCTCTGGTCTAACAGATATCCATTATCTTATATGGTTTATTGATTACAGACAGCATCGTGTGAAATGTGCAGGTCGGCTGTAAATACCCACACACAACTCAACACACACACACTGGTGAAGCCTTCACTGGCTATGCGGCGCCATGTGTAAACCCAGTAATTTCGTCACATTTAAGAGATTCAAGGTTGCAAAATCGGACTGATTGGGTTTTCTATTTTAAATAGAGCATGACTCGAACCCATATTCCTGTAATTGCGGGTCTAACATCAAAACTGTTAGCCTATTGTCGTGGGGGTGATGAAAATGGGAAATATTGCGCCTAGAGCGGGACTCAAACCCACATTTCTTTGCATTCCGAGCCAGTGTGCTAACCATTACACCACCTAGGCTCCCTGATATCACCATACTACCCACGCCTACCTGTCTATGTGGCTCCTTGCCTGAGAGGTCAGTGCAGACCACCACACTCGTCCGCCTGGAATTGTAAGTCTTTTAATGCTTACAATTACATACATATAGGCAAGGCACTGACATATACATACACCGGGTAGGTTCAACAACCATACAGCGCACAGCTTGTTCAGGATCCTGGTCATGGCAACCAGTGTCGTGGGGGTGATGAAAATGGGAAATATTGTGCCTAGAGCGGGACTCAAACCCACATCTCTTTGCATTCTGGGCCAGTGTGCTAACGATTACACCACCTAGGCTCCCTGATATCACCATACTACTGCGGCCTACCTGTCTATGCGGCTCCTTGCCTGAGAGGTCAGTGCAGACCACTACACTATCTAGGTTCCCTGGTGCCACCCCCTCTATTCACGCATGCCCGTGGTGCCTGGGATAAGTACATGTGATTATGAGGTGAGTACAACCTATTCCAGTGGTTTGAGTTGTTTGTTATTCTATGTCCTAGCAACATCTAAGGTCATATCAGGACAGGTACTGACTTGTGACAGTGTGCACTCATGGCAACTATATAGTACTGCCCCACTGGGAAACCAGGCGTCCAGCACCATGACCCAATATCCCACTCAGTCGCATTATCCTGAAACTGAGCTAACCAGTCCTTGCCCTATCAAATTAATGCCAAGGGTCAGGCAAGGAAGAGACAAGTATCAATTTTGATAAGTCATTGGTTTAACTTGACCGGGAACCAAGCTCCCGATCTCCCGCACGCAAAGCCCGCGCTCTACCGATTTGGCCAGTGGTTTAAAGACGATGCTCATAATAAGCTGGCTCTGGTACCCCCTGGTCAGTACTAACATCTCCCATCCAGTCGGCCTTCCTGCTTCTACACAAGTCGCCGTCAACCAGTTCAGGACTGGCTACTGCCATTGGATTGATGTCACCAACCTCCAGTGCTGTCCCTGTGGCACTAAGATCTTCAATATGGCCCACATACTCGTCTCATGTGGTGCCATCAACATATCTGCCATCAGTGACTTCATGGAGGACTCTGACCACCAACTCAGCGACAATAGGGCCGCTCTGGCTATCCTCTCCAGGATTTCCAAGTCATCCTGGAATGCACTTGCTTGTTTCTATCGCCAGAATGCAGATATCATCAATGCTATCTGTCACCCAGACCCTGACACCGAGGACTAGCAGGCCCCACCTCGTCCCCATACCTGACTTGATACCACTACCAACTAACCACTAATTTTCACTAACAACTAACAGTTAACCCCACCCACTGCCTAACTAATTCCATCCTCACTTCACTTCTTCCTCTGGCCTTGGCCGGACCTACTGTGCATACCGGTGAATCTGGAGGAACTGAAGTTTGGATCCTGGTCGAGTCAAACCAATGACTTATAAAATAGGTACCTGTTGCTGCTTGGCACTTGGTGTTATGAGTTCAGGACAATGCCTGGGCGCACAGTGTCAGGATAATGTGACTGTGTGGGTCTGATTTCCCCATGGGGCAGCACTATAAAGTCACCATGAGTGCGTGCTGTCACAAGTCGGTGCACGTCCTGGTATGGCCTAGGGTCTCACTGGGGCATAAAACTACACCAACCATCCAGCCTCCCCAGGCCCTCACAGAGGACTGTGGTTGGGCTCTTAGGTTGCCTATTTCCTTCCTCCCCACCCCCACCCCAACATACCCCAATTTCTCTGACCACTGCCCATCAGAAGCCAACTCCAGACCACATGGGACCGCTTTCAGTGGTGCCCATACACTGATGATACAGTGCTGCAGATTTGCAGCCTTCAACACACCAATGCGACTGAAAACTCCCAAAAAACAATCATGACAATGCTGTTTACAGATGGCGCCCCATAACCAGATACCACAGACGTTGGTCTGTGCGGAATTCCATTGACGCGCGCCTCGCAATTAAATGTGTCTATG
Source organism: Branchipolynoe longqiensis (assembly GCA_030323885.1). Lineage (NCBI taxonomy): Eukaryota > Metazoa > Annelida > Polychaeta > Phyllodocida > Polynoidae > Branchipolynoe > Branchipolynoe longqiensis. Next base: position 50,986 of record JASIRB010002664.1, on the reverse strand, counting down.
GTGTCATTGCCTTGCTATGGGGTATGCATAGCTTATAGTCACGTCACTGTAAGGAATTGGGCTGCAATGCCTTGCGTACTCAGGCGTACTAGACACTGACGACTGCGCCGTCCTAAGGTCGGCGGACAATAGTCGATATCAGGGACGGATTGTCTTTGATCGATCACTGTACAGATTGTATGCAGTCGGTGCACGTCCTGGTATGGCCTAGGGTCTTACTGGGGCGTAAAACTACACCAACCACCCAGCCTCCCCCGGCCCTCTCAGAGGACTGTGGTTGGACTCTTAGGCTGCCTTTTTCCTTCCTTCCTCCCCCAACCCCTTCCCCTCTCAATTCCTCTGATCACGACCCATCGGAAGCCAACTCCCGACCACATGGGACTGCTTTCAGCGGTACCCAATTAGCACTGCAGATGTGCAGCCCTCAGTGCACGAATGCGACTGAAAACTCCCCAAAAAAAACAAAAAAAAACAGGTTCCATTTAAAAAAACCTCCCCAAAACAACATCATAAAGTGAATCTACACTCGAAATCATAGAATATATATATATATCAATTTTTTTGTTGTTTTTGGTGGTAATGGGGGCGGATGGGAGGGGAATAAGAAACCACATATGTCAGGTATTATTTTTCTGGGACCTATTTATTCCATTCCCGATCAGCGATTAACAAGTAATCGCTGATATCGCGTAGTTTTGTTCACTGGACATTATTAGATGGTCCATTACGCCGCTTTGATATGAAGGGGATCCGATTTTGTTTTAAATGATTCCGACCCCACATATTTTATTTGGTCTTTGTATCTGATTATTAGCAATGTGATAGAGGTACCAAAAGAGGAGTATATATGCTGATATTATAAATAGAGTTTTGATATTTTATTTTGTCTTAGTTTCTGATTATTATCAATGTGATAGAGGTACAAAATGGGGAGTATATATCACGAGTGGGGACCCTGCTAATATTATAAATAGAGTTTTGATTACCTCATCCATCATAGGGGCGCATACTGCCGATTATCTGATTATCATCATTTAGAGACCTCATTAAGATTTGAAGTGTACTACTAGTCTAATTACAGGGGTACGCGACGTAGCTCAGGCGGTAGAGTGTCCACCTGTGAAGGGGTTGGTCATTCTATCGATCCTGCTCAGTGGACACATTTGCAGTTTGGGCTATTTTCCATTCCGACCAGTGGTCCACAACTGGTTCATCAATGGATGTGGTATATGATGTCCTGTCTGTGGGAAAGTGCATATAAAAGACCCCTTGCTGCTTATCGGAAAGAGTAGCCTATGTGGTGGCAGTGGGTTTCCTCGAAAGAAATATGTCAGAATGACCAATATGTTTGACGTCCAATAGCCAATGATAAAAGTCAATGTGCTCTAGAGGTGTCGTTAAAAAACCCAACTTGTTTAGTTTAATTAGACATCACTAAACGGTTAACACTAATAGCAGATGATGCGAGTATATAATGTTCACTGCAACAATACACATCCCTCCACTTTCATCCACGGCCTGACCCTCATTCTCAAATAACCCTCATTCTGGACAAAACTCCAGGCATCAATATCTAAATGGAGACACTCGACCCCCTCCTAACCGGAGCCCACTCACCTACTTACCAAGGAACCAACAATCAAGATACCCAGCTGGTATCCATTAAATAGCCATATCTAGGCATAAAGAGGGGGCTTTTTATTGCTTTGTTTATTTATATTATTGCTATTATTGCTATTCCCATCCTGATATGACCTTAGATGTTGCCAAGATGTAAAACTCCAACAACTAACCGACCACTAATTGTCATCATTATTTCACATGTGCATTATATTTAGCATTTCTCTAAGCTTAGGCTTCATTTGTAATACAAAATGGATGCTTAATCCATTTTATTTCGGATATGGTTGCTTGTTTTGGTTTTACGTTCTAGCAACATCTAAGGTCATATCAGGATGCACACCAACTTGTGACAGTGTCTACCCAATGCCAATTTATAGTGCATTCCCACTGGGAGACCAGGCCACCAGGACCATTACCTCAGATTGAGCTAACCAGTTCTTGTTATATCCTAGTGTCGTGTGGGGTGATGAAAATGGGAAATAGTGCGCCTAGAGCGCGACTCGAACCCACATCTCTTTGCAGTCCGGGCCAGTGTGCTAACTATTATGCCAAGTACACACCTACTGTTTACGATTCGCGCACTAAAACTCGCGACTCGACCCGACCCGCTTAAAACTGAAAACGGGCCGATTCATTTTTCGAATCGTGAATTGCAATCGTAATCGGCCCATTTTAGCCCTAAAACTGAGTTTTAAGTCGTGAATCGCAATCGGTAGATGTGCTAGGGTATCACAAACCTAACGACTTTTGTGCGTGAAACGGGCAGTTTTAGATCGTAAACGGTAGGTGGGTGCGGATGAACGGTAGGTGTGTACCTGGCATTACACCACCTAGGCTCCCTGATGTCACCACACTACCCATGCCCACCTGGTTATGCGGCTCCTTGCCCGAGAGGTCAGTGCAGACTACTAGACTAGTAATACTGAGTGCCAGACTAGGTAGCAATAAGCATCAATTCTGTAAGTCATAGTTTTGACTCAGCTAGGATTCGATTCCTCACAACCTTCCACATTGGAAGATAGTGCTCTTACCAATTCGGCCACTGGATCTCGTCTATTTCGGATGCAATAGTTGAAAGAGTCACCCCTTTTATCTAAGATATGATTCTGATTGCAGTTCACCATTGTAGAGATTACCCTCTGTAATTACCATATTGCAATCTTATTGGAAGTTTGATATTAAATTATGTCAGTCTTTTTCTATTATATTTCCATTGGTGAGAAACAACGAAGTTATAGTAATGTTAAATGACGCTCAATCATTTTATGAAGCTAAAAGAGCATTTTTGGAATTTCTTTAGGAACTAGTTGGATGTAGCTCATCTGAAGTAACTTCAAGATAAATCGGTTAATTTTCAGTTAATTAAGAACTACTTATAATTTAAGGAATATATAGTTTGACGAAAACATCAAATTTTCGAAACTGAATAACATACGTAGATTTGATTTTGTATACATCTAACTTCGATGCTAGTGCACTCGTTAAACATTTATTGCAAGTTGGTGCTCCTGTGCTACGCTGCTAAGGTCGAAAATGAGTGAACAAAGCTGGTCCAGTGTATTATTAACAACACCACCCCAACAACATAATTCATAAACTCACATAACTAACTACACTAGAGCTACACTAGAATATTTCTAACAAACTGACATTTATATGTACCGCTTGCCTAACTGCAACTGAACATTAAAACTTACTACAACTTTACCAACTCAATACAGAAGATAACGTCTGCTTACATTCTAAATACTATGTAAATACTCACATTGATCTGACTAATATTGATCTAGTTATATGACACTACTGTTACCATATTGCTATGAAACCTTCGGGTTACAGAATTTCATTGTGTTACATGCTGCAAATTGTGTATTCAACAGTTATTGTATACCTTATTCTATATACCTTTTGTGTAAATAACCCTGAATTGAAAAATGAATGGAAGACCAGTGCTTCGGCACTGACAAAAGACTTATTCAGTGGAATAAACCTATTTACCCCAAAGAAAGCACAAAAAAGTTCAAGTCCAGGATTCAGTATGCACATCAAGATTCATTTTGCATGTTGCAGATTCTAATTTTCCAAATAAGACGCCCAAAATGCTAACTGCGCACAATTCTCACACCCGGAACAACCAGCATGCATCTCAGCCCCGATGACAAATAGTTCTGGCTTTTCCCAGTGCGCCCTCCTTCCCGTATTGGACAAGCCTGCATCTCCCACAACAGAACCGCAACATAGTGACGTCATAATTCGATAACGGTGGTTTAATGTCATTAACTATTGCTCGCAGGTTAGGAAGTAAATCACTGTTGTAAAAATAACTGATGTCAAAATTAATAATTTTCTGAGTATTTCTGTTTGGGTTTTTAAAGGTACAGTTGAAGAGTTCAGGCGCAATACCATGTAAACGCCAGATGTAGTTTAAATTTTAAAAGATTGTATCTGAAAATAATTTTAATTCTCACTATTTCCACTTTTTATATGATCATATGCTCATAGAGCAATGAACAAAAAAAAGTAGGAATATACCAAAATTAACTTTTTGTAGGTTTGATTCTGATGTTTATCCCCATTTTTGGATTGGCGCTTGAACTCTTCATTTGATCTTACTTGGGATAAGAATGCTAACTTCACAGCCGTTGTGGTTCGGTCAAGAAAAAGAAGCATATTTGGAATAAGAAATGTCTGCGATCAGTGATTGTAGGCGCAGAATGTGGCGTGTGTTGTGACTGTCCTTTTGTATAGTCTAATCAAAAAGCATTCCATCGGCAAGGACAGCTACACATCTTCCCCGATGGATTCCGCTCACTATTCACGACGAGAGTCGCACACAAAGCAGGACACCCTCCTTCCTCTTAAAGTTGTATAGTCCGTTGGTTTTGAGCTCCTGTCATTTTTCTGAGATAAATATATTAAATTGATAAAATCTACCTAACTCTAGCTCGAAGTAACTTTCATTTTAAATGGCTAACTTTGGAGATATTTGAAGTGCAAACATGTCAAATTACTTTTGGCATGCATACCAAAACCACAGGCTTTAGCAGTACCGGTTCTATTAAATTGCTTCAGTATTCCCTTCTAAATGGCAACAAATGCTTAACAGGTGCATCTGTATCTAAGTTAGATATTTAGAATCAGTTTTAGATAGTTTCTTCGGACTATGCAGCTTTAAACAAATTCCAAATTCCTCAAGTATTCGCAGTTATGGTTCCACTGACGCAGTCGCTGTTGTCCTGTTGGTCTGTGTGTGTGGGAGGGGGGGGGGGTTCGTGTGTGTGGGGGAGGGAAGGTCGGTGCCAGCATTGGTGTGTGTTACTTCGGAGTGGGGCGAAGTGTGGAGGCTTTGGGATGGGGCTGGGGAGAGGAGGGGGGGTGTCTTTTCCCCACATGTCCACCCATTTCCTTTACACATGACCCTCCGACGATGTCTGTTTGTTTCTTTGTTTGTTTAACGACCCCCCTCACCCCCAGCACAAATAGTAAACATAGGCTATTGGGGAGCCCCCCGACGATACACTTGTAGGGTTGTGGATGCCTTGAACATGACTAGATGGCTAATTAAAGTTACATAATCCTACCGTACATTGTTGGAAGGGAAGGTGAATGGCAGCAGAGGGAGAGGGAGACCAAGAACATCATGGTTTATAAATATTTCACAGTGGACAGGCTTGAATTATTCACAGTCTATCAGAACAGCACACCATCGGGACAAGTGGAGAACCATTGCATTCAACCCTCGACTAGAGGACGGAACTATTGATTGATTGATTGAATCCCATGAAACCATGCAATTTCTGAAACCAAAGAACTACATTTCAATATAGATACTGATGCACTTATTAAACATGTCCGACTACATAGCAGGGATATTAAAATGATATAGTACAATTGTTTTGGATTGTTATCACCCTGTAAGATGGTCATCATCGTCGTCATCAATCCCTTAACCACGAGAGTCATTGGGCACCAGAGATGACTTTGCAACCCCTGTTCTGCACTGTCCTCTCGTACTTCGCAAACACCAGGCCTGTCCATTCTGTAATGTCGTCTTTCCACCTCTTGCTTTGCCGACCCCGTTTTCTTCCCCCTTTCTTTGTGCCTTGTAAGATGGCTTTGGCCATACCTGATGAATGAGATATATGACTATACTACTGCAGCTTGCATTTCTTTACGATTGTCCGAAACTCTTCCTGTGGTCCAATTGTCTGCTTAATCTTGGCATAGACTTATTCATTCATAACATGATCTTTGCATGAGATGTTTGGTATCTTACCATAACCAGAGAGCGTGTATACAGATGAGAGAGACAACTCCCGCGAAAATCGGTAACACAGGCTACAGTGGCGTTCCTGGCGGTTAGTGTTGAACAAGCTTTGAGTTTGCCATACGTGTAGTGCAAAACATTTGTTTTTATTCAAAATTAATAGAAATGCAGAAGCCTAACCTTATCGATTTAATATAATCCTTTTGGTAAACATGTTTTCTATATGTGTACTAAGCGGCTTGTTTCTATTTGGTGTAGTTTTAGAGATATTTAACGTTTTCTGTAGGAAGATTGCTCACCGCCATTGACAATGCCTTGAGTTTGCCGTACGCGTAGTGAAAAACGTCAGTTTTATTCCAAATTAATAGAAATCCAGAACCCTAACCATATCTCTTTAATATAATCTTGTTGGTAAACATGTTTCCTATGTGTATTCCAATCAGTTTGTTTCTAGGTGTTGTAGTTTTAGAGATATTTAACGTTTTCTGTAGGAAGATTGCTCACCGCCATTGACAATGCCTTGAGTTTGCCGTACGCGTAGTGAAAAACGTCAGTTTTATTCCAAATTAATAGAAATCCAGAACCCTAACCATATCTCTTTAATATAATCTTGTTGGTAAACATGTTTCCTATGTGTATTCCAATCAGTTTGTTTCTAGGTGTTGTAGTTTTAGAGATATTTAACGTTTTCTGTAGGAAGATTGCACACGACCATTGACAATGCCTTGAGTTTGACAGCTGTGTCATATACTGTTCAACAACCACCACTTGGAGCGCCACAGTCGGCATCTGTTACATGGTGTAGTATGGGAGTTGTCCCTCTCATCTGTATACACGCTCTCTGCCATAACACCTCATTTAAGATAACTATATGAGGCTAATGATTATAACTCGGCTTACTTTAGTTTGAAATAACTTTTATTTTAAATGGCTAAACTTTGAGATATTTGAAGTTAAAACATGCAGAAATAATTAGTGCATCCATTTCAAAACTGTGACCCCCTTGGCTTCAGCAATAACAAATTTGATTAAATTGACGTAGTCCACCTTTCTGTCCAGCAACAAATACTTAACAAGTGCATTTGTATCCAAACTGGATATGTAGAAGGAAATCTACATAGTGTTTTGATTTTGAAAATGTGATGCTTTCATTGGATTATGCAGCTTTAAGTCAGTTTAAGGGAACCTATCACTGCGGCAAGCCTAATGTTATTCAGCATGTTAGTACACACATCAAATTTACTGTGCAGACTTACACTTAAAATAACTAAAGAATTAACCATTTACAATCAAAGTTATTCCAAACTAAAGTCAAGTACTAGTACTAATAGATCATAGCGATCAACCTAGTAATATATTGATTAAAAAGGATATTGCAGAAACTCAAAATTATCCCATTCTGCAAAGTTAACATTACGCCGTTGCGCTTAGCTTTCCTCTTTGGGGTATATTTCTTCATATACCGAGCCAACTGCAGGCAGTGCTCGAGTGGAGGGGGTAATACCCTAGTCACACCACAGCTTGCGCCCACTTTGCGGCCACCTTAGACCAAAGAACCCACACTCACCTGTGACGTCCTTGCTACCAAAACAATGGTTGCCGATGTCTGAGCGTCACTGGTGAATGTGGGTTCTTTGGTCTAAGGTGGTCGCAAAGTGGTTGCAAGCTGTAGTGTGACTGGGGTATAAGGAAGTAGGTTATTTATATAGCTACTAAACAGCCGGAATAAATGTGGCATTATGCAAAAATAAAAGGAAGCAACTCCCCTCTCCCCACATCCACACCTGGGTGGTCCATCGTGTCATGATATGTGCCACATTATAATATTGTGTTTATCTATGAGACCAGACGAGATGGCCGTATGAGTACCAGATTTAGTAGATCGTGTGATTCGAACCCTCGGGATCGAACCCTAGTTTATTCAATGACTTAAAAAATTGATATTTGTCGTTTCCTTGCCAGGCGCTCGGCATTATTAGGATAGGGCAAGGACTGGTTGGCTCAGTATCAGGATATTGTGACTGAGTGGGATATCAGGTCATGTCGCTGGCAGCCTGGTCTCCCATTGGGGCAGCACTATAAAGTCACGATAATTGTGCACTGTCATAAGTCGGTGCCCGTTCTGATATGACATTCGATATTGCCAGGACGTAAAACTCCAACAACCATACGACAACCAAATCTTTATCTATGAAAACAGTACAGTGTTATGCAAAGAAGATGATAAGCTATATTTGTGTAAACACATATCACTCAAGCTGATATATCAGTCAAACAGTAATTAGTCTGGCTTCATCTCAGTACCATATAATTCTGTCTATATATGACCATCATGGCTAATACGGCCATCCATATATCTATCCAGTAAATGCTTAATCACAGAGATGGTCGAATAAACAGGGTATTTTTGTGCATCCCTACATACGTATGTATATATATATATAGGTTAGAGCATAGGAAAGAGAAATGAGGAGAGTTGAGTCAAAGAACTGTGTATATTCGCTCTATGGTGACCAGCAGGCGAGCCAATGACATGAACAGAGTAAGAGTAGAACGTGAAATGCTTGCAGGCTCCCCCTCCTGGAACTCTTTTCAGACAATATCAAGGAGGAGCAAGACCAGCGGAGAGGAGGCAGAGAGGTGAGGACAAATGAGCAGAGTGAGAGTTGACTCACGGTACAGGAGGCGAGGGGAGTAGAGAATGACCCGCTCCGCAGCAAATAACATGGAAGAAGATGGTAATGGGAAACATTTAAGGGGCTGCCGTTATTTAGATCCACGTAATAAATTATATAGTACATATACAGTACAACCTTGTTAAACCAAGCTCGGTTAAACCAAATGATCGGTTAATCCAAACTTTTTCAGCGGCCCGGCAAAATACTACCATTTATCATATAAAAAAGTTGGTTAAACCAAAGTCGGATAATCCAAATTATCGGTTAATCCAAACAAAATTGTCGGGCCCCAGGCCACTCCCAGTACAGTTAAGCTTTCATGTGGTTATAAGGTCATCTGAGACTTTTTTTACATGATAAATGGTAGTATTTTTCCTGGCCGCCCCCAAAAAGTTTGGATTAACCGATTGTTTGGCTTAACCGAGCTTGGTTTACGGGGTTAAGCTGTATATACATTAAAAACATTAATCAAAGTGTCCCCATACATTGTATATTACATTCATAATGCACCCGCATTTTTGCCAAAGCCAAGTCAAAGTCGATGCCAATGCTTGGTTAAACCAATGATCGGTTAATCCAAACAAATTTTTACTGTCCCTTCACGTTTGGTTTAACGGGGTTATATGGTATATATATATATATATATATATATATATATATATATATATAATATATTATATAAAATATATACAGTACACCTCTCTATACCGACCCCTCCACAGATCGACCACTCCCCTATATCGATCGCTGTATGTGGGTCCCAAAAATACCACTGTAAGAATATTCTAACTCTCTAAACCGACCAACTCCCTAAATGGACAACTTAAAATCGGTCCCATGGTCGGTGGATTTAGAGAGGTTTTACTGTATATATATATATATATATATATATATATATAATTCCTTCAGTGTGTGCGGCACGAGGAGGGCCACGCGGTACATTTTCCCGACAGTTGGTGTGGGTGGGGGAGAGGGGTACTCCACCAAGCGTGCATCACGTATATATATATATATAATATATAATATATAATATATATTCAGTGTCTCAGGCTATACTGGGCCTCTCAGGCTATACTGGGCAGACATGATTTTCTACAGATGGTATCATCAAATAGATGAGTCCGAAAGCTATGTTGCGCATGTAGACATGTAAACATCTATGGAGTGTGTGTGAGGGGGGGGTAGTAAATCTAATGTTTCTAAATGCCTCTAAACTCCCCTCCCCGGCAACATACCCGCCGAGAATTGTGCATGTTTTAAACGGGCTTAGTTATGAAATATAATTGACTGACGCTTATGGCAGTTGCAGTTTGTCCGAGTTTAATGCTGTCACATGGGTATTTCCTCGGCACTCTATAACCCTGTACTGTTGTTTATCCCAGCGTTGTCACTGGGCGTAATCGATTAATCAACTCAGGTCACCCGAGCCACTCTTTGGCGCATGCCCACATCCTACAGACTCGGGTTGAATAAACGAATACGCTCGGGGTGGACAAAATGGTGGCTTATTCTAAAACTTAATATTTTTTTCAATTACCGATATAAGTACAGCAAAATAGGATTTAAAGTATGTTATGATTGTAAAAGCTGACAATCCGGGTTATTAAAAAAAAAGCATTAAAACAACAGGTAGGACTTGTACTGATTGCTGTTATCCTACAGGTACCAGCACAGATGTGACGTCATCGCTCCCAGCAAACCCCAGCCAAGAGGTGGGTTACTGGGGTCGGGTCGTTTTGCACACGGCACATGTATTTCTCGACTCCACTCGCAGTGTTTGATTTGAAATTCTGACGACTCGGGTGACCCGAGTGGCCCGGGTCATGTTAATCGATTATGGCCACTATGTCAGAGCAAGGACTGTTGACACCGAGAGAGGACAGACCAGACCAAAGTCCCACCATGAGACGTCCTACCCTAATAACATCTAAAACAGTTGTAACTTACCTTACTTCCCTTTGAAGTAGGTATCCCAAATGGTGTTTTTTTAAACTAAAGAAAACGGATTTTAAAAAACAGTTTTGAGTTTAATTTAATGGGTTTCCTCTGTTAGGATATTCAATTTGAAACAAAATGAGACTTCATTTGTTAGAATCACTCTAATATTAATGAAGATATGGACTTTTTAACATTGTTATTTAATCGGTCCCGCCCAAAGCTAAAAAGATAACATTTATAATTGACCTTACTTCCCTTTGAACTAAATTGAAGTAACCTTTATTTTAAATGGCTAACTTTCTAAGATTCTATTAAATTGACAGTATTCCATTGCATGCTTGATAAGTGCAATAGTATCTAAGTTGGCTATTTAGCATAATATCTGGGGAAGTGATTTGGTTTTGAAAATGTGATGCTTTCAGAATCATTGTGACTATGACACCTTTTCTATAAGGTTGTTTGTCAGCCGCATGCCTTCATGATGCGAGATCTGCGTTCAATCATGAGGCTAACCTGGAAGGACAAAGTGACAAATAAGCAAATACTCGAACCGATGGGGCTGCCCTCTATGGAAGATCTTCTGATCAAAAAGAATCTCCGGTGGACTGGACACCTCATGAGGATGTCATCAGACAGGCTACCAAAGCAGATCCTCTATTCTCAACTGTCTTCTGGCTACAGAAAGAGAGGGCGCCCCCGTCTCCGGGTCAGGGATACCATCAAGAGAAACCTGAAGCTGAGAGACATTAAGACCGACTCATGGACGCAACTCTCACAGCAGAGAGCTAAATGGAGAGCAGCAGTCAAGTAATGAAAGCAGTCTTTGTTGCATCGCGACCGACAGCATGATGATGATGATGATGTTTGTCAGCCCTGTTCACGAAACATGGCCAACGGGAGTATCTCCTGCCTTAAAGTTGCATAGACGATGGTCTTGAGATTCTGTCATTTTCTGAGGTAAATATTTATTAGGTTGATCGTTATAATCTACCTTACTTTAGTTTGAAATAATTTCTATTTTAAATGGATAATTCTTTAGATATTTGAAGTACAACCATACCAAATTTATTTTGGGAAGCACATCAAAATTCTGAGACCATAGTCTTTTGCAGTAACATATTCTACATATAGTTAATTGTTGGAGTTTACATCCTGGCAACATCTAAGGTCATATCAGGACGGGTCCAACAGGTTCGATCGAATTAATTCAGTATCCCGTTTTGTGTGGCAACAAATTTGTGATAAGTGCACCAGTATCCAATTTAGATATCTAGAATCAAACCTAGACTATTTCTTTGGTTTGATAAATGTGATGTTTTGATCGGAATATGCAGCTTAACGTAGGCCTCGACTCTGCTTGGGTAAACGTTCTGCGCATGCTCAAATACTGGTCTATGAGACGCTATACCAATACAGGTAAGCTACACGCATGATTAAATACATGCCCGTTAATCGTCGAAGGTTCAGTTGTTACCGTGGATCCCGGCCTCACTCCTAAATCTCCCGTGTTGGTAGACCATTGGATCGTGGGTTCGAACCCTGGTCGAGTCAAACCAATGACTTAAAAATTGATAATTGTCACTTCCTAGCCAGGCGCTCATCATTATTAGGATAGGGCAAGGACTGGTTGGCTCAGTGTCAGGATAATGTGCCTGAGTGGGATATCAGGTCATAGTGCTGGTGGCCTGGTCTCCCAGTGAGGCAGCACTATGAAGTCACCATGAGCGTGCACTGTCACAATTCGGTACCCGTCCTGATATGACCTTAGATGTTGATAGGACGTAAAACAGCGAACAAACAAACAAAACAAACCTAAATCTCCAGCACAGTATGCATTCGCCTGCTTAAATTAAATAGGCCCATGTAGCGGAAGCGCAAACTCAGCAAAGAGCAAATGTGTGCTCCACGGCGTACGCCGGGTGAGTAAATAGATGCATGCCCGGTTGTAAACATGCATGTTATGGCCAATGAACAGCCGTGCGCATGTCCCATGCCTACATGACACCGGAAGTGAGTCGATGTCGCCATGTGAATATTTATGCATTAAACTGTGGGATGTTGGTAGCCGGAATATCTGCACGCGAATGTGGCCAAACTGGACACCGCCCCTCCCTACTCGTCACGAAGGGGCAGCACAAGTCGACGCATGACGCGCAGTGTTGGAGTTTTACGTCCTGGCAACATCTAAGGTAATGCCAGGATGGGTACCGACCTGTGACAGTGCATAGTCATTGCAACCTTATTGTGCTGCCCCAATGGGAGACTAGGCCGTCAGCACCATGACGTGATATCCCACTCAATCCACATTATCCTACTGACACTTATGCCAGGTACACACCTACCGTTTTTCCGCACCCACCTACCGTATACGATCTAAAACTGCCCAAAAGTCGTGAGGTGTGCACTCCCCTAGCACACCTACCGATTGCGATTCGCGACTTCTGAGGGCTAAAATTGCTTGCTTGCGAATACGATTCGCGATTCGAAAAATGAATCGGCCCATTCTCAGTCGTAAGGTCATCACGAGTTTTAGTGCGCGAATCGTAAACGGTAGGTGTGTACTTGGCATATTAGCCATTTAAAATAAAAGTCACTTCAAACTAAAATATTGTGGATTATAATGATCAACCTATTATATTTATCTCAGAAAATAGACAGAAACTCAAATCCATGGGACTAACTTTAACTTATATAACAGTATTTCCTTGTTTTCCTAGTCATACCTGTGCGGAGCTATGGGCATGATTTGCTGCTTTGGTTAGTAATGGATTGGGAATATGCAGAATTTGCAGGATACCTTTTAATTGATTTGGTCAGCTATATAGCTTCATGATTAATATTAGCTTCATTAGTTTGGTCAGCAGGTACATTACAAGTGAAGGTAATACTTTGGTAGTTTTCCCCCCCCCCCCCACTTTTTTTTTTCTTGAAGATTTATACAGCCTCTCATGGATAAGTCTGAATAGACTTGTTTTCACCATTAGACAGTTTGTCGATAGAAAGCGTGAGTCCGACCCAAGGGATTTTTAACCACCCACACCACATAGACATGGTATGAGAGCAACTGGCCTTTGATGTCGCTGTAAGTTATACACAGCTGTGGAAATCCAAATTGGCAGGGGTGGGGGCATGGGGAATCGAACCACCGACCTTCAGATTAGGAGTCCGACCTAGAAAAAAGTCAGACACTCTAACCACTCTGCCAAAGAGAACACCACTTGGAATTGTGATATATGCATTATATATCATTTGTGATACATTGGTACCAAATGTCTCTCAATGGACTTAAAGCTGCATAGTCCGATGAAAACATCAAATTTTCAAAATCAAAACACTGACCTAGATTTGATTCTATGCATATCTAACTTAGATACTGATGCACTTATTAAGCACTTGTTGCCACATAGAAGGCTGAGTCAATTTAATTGAATTGGTTACTGCAGAAGCCTATGGTGTCAGAGTTTTGGCATGCATGCCAACACAGATTTTTACATTTTAGACTACCAAAATATCTCAAAAGTTAGCCATTTAAATTAAAAGTTACTTCAAGGTAAAGCAAGGTACATTACAACGACCAACCTAATGTGTTTATCTCAGAAAATGTCAGAAACTAAAAACCATCGGACTATGCAACTTTAAACACAGTTAACTCAAGGGCTTGGACCGTTATTACATAACCGTGTTGATCCGAGTGAGTTCATTGTGGTATTTAATGTCTTCCCCCTGTTATCCCGATTAAATAGATGGCTAAGTAAATCATAAATATAATCTCTAGCAAAGTAGGTATTCAAAATCTGAACTTATTATGCCCAATACCCGGTTATGCAAGTATTGCAGGTATTGCAACACCTCAGGGAGTTTGACGCCCCTGCCCTGCAGAGTGGTAAACCACTGCCTTGTGGTACAGGTTCTTGACAGAACCGAAGGCTAAGGGAGCAAGCCCTAAACAGAAAACCATGTGGCAGCATTAAGGGTAGTTGATGTATGGAACTCCCAACATCTCCGGACCAGCCACTGCAGGGACAAATAGTTTTTCGCCTGTCTTGACATGTTCTTGCCAGTGTGAAACCTCTATTTGCTCCCCGAGAGAGTCCCTCTGGTAACTTGCAAAAGCCAGCAACACTTCAACACTTTTACAGGCAGCTTTCATGAAATGTATCTATTCTCAACTGTCTCCAGTTCAAGGATACCATCAAGAGAAACCTGAAGCTGAGAGACATTAAGACTGACTCATGGACATCACTCTCACAGCAGAGAGCTAAATGGAGAGTGGCAGTCAAGTAATGAAAGCAGTCTTTGGCGCATCGTGACTGACAGCATGATGATGATGATGACCCAGTTGAGATGTCTCATAAACTAACAATAAGACAAAAATCACTAACAATTTGTCGCATGATGTGAATAAGGATTTACAAGGGTATAGTGCATTGGTTCCATGCGCGGCGGACTTATCTAGGGACTCAACTGAGAATTGCAACCCGAGTTGAGTATATTTCATCACGGGTTTTTCACTTGAGTGTTTATGTGTATAGTTAGCTAGTATTGCTGGTGGATATGACGTCAAACCAGTGTTATGAGTACGTTACTCTTGCACCTAGACAGACTAGTTTATTTAGTTTGTGTTTCTGAGCTAAAAACAAGGAGGTTAGCGTGTGTGAGTGTGAGTGTGTGCCTGTCAGTGCGGAAGGAGCGGAAGTAAGGGGCGACGCTGCTGTTTGTTTTCTACTTCCTGTGCCGCTGGTGTGTGGATGTACCCGGCGACTCCCAACACAACACAGCCCCCTCCCCCCACCTCCACCCTCCCCCCGGGGCGCGCCAACTGTCTGCAACGCTTCATGTATAGACAGCCGGTGTCGCAGTTTCCGCCGTCCGCCAGTTTCTGTGGTACACATCGCTTCTGCGCATGCGTCAAAATCGAACAGCATCGTCACTAACCTTATAAATTTAATATAATGTTTTTGGTACAGATGTTTTCTATATGTGTACCAAACGATTTGTTTCTAGGTGGTGTGGTTTTAGAGATATTTCACTCTTTCTGTATTTTCTGTATGAAGATTGCTCACGACCATTGACAATGCCTTGAGTTTGACAGTACGCACAGTGCAATACATTAGTTTTATTCCAAATTAATAGAAATTAAGAACCCTAACCTTATGAATTTGATATAATCTTTTTGGTAAAGATGTTTTCTATATGTGTACCTACTACCAAGTGATTTGTTTCTAGGTGGTGTGGTTTTAGAGATATTTCACTTTTTCTGTATGAAGATTGCTCACGGCCATTGACAATGCATTTAAACGTAGGCGGTAGTGGTGCACATGTGTGTGTGTATGTGTATGGAGGGGTCGGTTGGTTGTTAAAAGTAAATTAAAGCTTGTTTTATTTAACGACGTGTCTAGAGCGCATTGATTTTTATCATCGGCTATTGGACGTCAAATATATGGTCATTCTGACATTTCTTTGGAGCAAACCTCTGCTGCCACATAGGCTACACTTTCTGATAAGCAGCAAGTGGTCTTTTACATGCACTTTCCCACAGACAGGACAGCACATACCACAGCCTTTGATGAACCAGTTATGGACCACTGGTTGGAATGGAAAATAGCACAAACTGCAAATGGATCCACTGAGAAGGATCGAGCCTATGACTGACAGCTTCACAAGTGGACACTCTACTGCCTGAGCTACGTCGCGCTCCTGGTAGTTTTGTTGTTGGAGTTTTACGTTCTGGCAACATCTGAGGTCATATCAGCGTGGGTACTGACTTGTGACGGTGAGCACTCATGGTACCTGGGATATCAGGCCGCCAGCACAATGACCTGAAATCCCACTGATTTCACATTATCCTGACACTGAGCTAACAAATCCTTGCCCTATCCTATTAATGCCAAGCGCCAGGCTAGGAAGTGACAAGTATCAATTTTGTAAGTCATTGGTTTGACTCTACCGGGAACCAAACTTACCTGTAATGCATACTATCAGCAAAGACTCAGTCATACTACAAATAGAACGGCTTTCCATGACCGACTGGTTGCTACTACCTACTGTTCTTATGTGCAGAAGTCCACCAGGTGGACTTTCACTGTCCAACTTGCACTCAGACTGGCCCCATAGCACATCAACAACAACTTCACCAAGTTTTACTCGCGTGTTTGTGCTCACCTACGTATTGTTCTACCTCCCCTACGATTCAAATGTTTTTAGATATTGGTAGACTGAGCCACATAAAAATAGCAACATACCACGGAGTCAGTCGTTCCGACAAAAAGGCATCGAGTCACTCGTTGACAATTAATACGTAGAGTCAGAAAGCCGTATGACCGCGGGTTGGGTGACCAAACTCCTGATCTCTCGCACGCGATGCCCGCGCTCTGCCGATTCGGCCACCGCGTCCGGTTTGTATGGAGGGGCGAGCGGAGAGGGGAGATAGGAAGAGGAGGATGGGATAACGGGGGGGGGGGGAGGGGTAAGGGGGGGGGGGGTATAGAGGTGGGGAGGTAAGAGGGGAGGGCTGTGTGTACACGAGGTGTGTACAACTTAAAACTGCATAGTCTGATGAAAACATCAAATTTTCAAAACCAAAACAAGTGTCTCGATTTGATTCTACATACATAACTTAGATACTAATGCACTTATTAAACATTTGGTACCACATAGAAGGGAATACTGAGGCAATGTAATAAAACCTATTACTGCAGAAACCTATGGTGTCAGAGTTTTTGCCAAGCTTGCCAAAACTAATTTTGCATGTTTGCACTTCAGATATCTCAAAAGTTAGTTATTTAAAATAAAAGTTACTTTAAACTAAAGTAAGGTAGATAATAACGATCACCCTAATATGTTTATCTCAGAAAATGACAGAAACTCAAAACCCATTGGACTATGCAACCTTAAACACCAACAATTAAAATGAATATACAATTAGTATCGGCTGAGAGGTGATGAGTGTGACAGTGGGGTGGGGATGGGGGTGGGGGTGGGGGCATAGAGTTGACTTTGTGCTTCTTCCCCAATAGGCCAGACAATAATAATAATAAATGTCACGGTCATTCACTGATTCAGAGAAAGCCCATTCAGAGGCTTGACTATGGGTATTCTGAGTTCCGCAGGTCTCTCAGTAAGGACTGAAGCTGAGACCCAGCACGTCGGGTCACAGCTACAGCTTACACACATAGAAAGTTTAAAATGGTTGTCTCCCCGGCCCCATCCTTCACTATAGACCCTATACTTTAAACTCAGTTTGCACTCAAAACCAGAGCCGTCCTGATGCCCAACCTTTAGCAGAGTTATTGCAGAGTTTTCTAAATCTAATAGTAATACAGATTGCAGTGAGTGAAATGATCCTGACAAATAGTTTACCACTTCCTGTAGGGTGGTGATTGTGTAGTCACAACCTCCCCAACCTTCTGCCGTGTATGGAAGCTGCAGCTGCAACCCGACATGCTGGGTCCCAGCTTAAGTCCTTACTGAGGGACCAGCGGAACTCAGAATACTCCTATATTGTGGCAAACCTTCATATTCTTACTGGCTACCAGTAAAGCCGTACTCACTCAACTGTAGGTGGCGGATGGTTGTACAGCACTTGTGTTTTGTTCTGGCATTGTATAGGTTTTTAGTGTTGGGTCCTATTCATCCTATTTCATCGGCTCCCTTTTTGTTGTTTCTTTTCTATTCCGCCGGCAAGGTCAGATCGGGAATAGGCTAGAGAATAAGGAGTTACCCCCTCTCCTTTTTTTCTGATTGATTTACCACAGAGGTAACTTCTAACAGGAACAATGATGGGGGTAAGCCAATGCGCACATGTGTAGATGTGGTAGGAGAGACACTAAACAGTGAGTCTATGCCATTATTATATATCTCACCCCGCTTCAGGACGCTCTCTAGTAGTACTACCACGCCACCACTCACTGCACATCGTCAGTCTCCACAGCACTCAGCAAAGCTATACCTGCAAGTCCACCATCACACACTCCTGCTCTCACTTACCCTCAACCACCATACTGACCCTTACCTGTCACTCTCCTCCCTCCACCACTACCTGCACCTACACTGTTGTATATACTTATAAAGTCCACGACTGGAATCTGTGGTTGTGTAGGCAGGCTATGGTGAAATCAATACAGGCAAAAAGAGAACGGAAGGGTATAAAGAGTGAAAGAAGAGAGAGAGCTAAGCCCTCAGGTTTATTCTTATATGGTACATTGATCCAGTATGGCATATCACCTGACCACATTCTCCCAATGAGATTCAAGCATCTACAGCTCTACCAATGAGAAACAAGCATTTCCGGTCCCCATGGTTAGAGTGATCTGCCCACCACCACCACCAAGCGGCATGGCTCCTTTGGTCACCACCTGCCCTCAGCTTAGTGTGTGGTGATCCGTGACTAGGAGAGGGGGGAGAGGGTAGTGGGTAGAGCTCTAAGTGCCCCTACACACTATCTTACTAGCACCACAATGTCTATTTACAATCAGTCAAGTACCACCAGCAACTACATAAACACATCTATGCACCTGGCCCTATATACCTTTTTCATAAGTAGAACATTTGCATTCCCCCACCAATGCGTCATTAGGAGAATATTTTACATACTGTTATATATCCTGTTTTATATAATGTTGTATATCCTGTTGTATATACTGTTGGATATGCTGTTGTATATACTGTTGTATATCCTGTTGTATGTAGTTTTGTATATCCTGTTTTATATAAGGTTGTCTATACTGTTGTATATTATGTTTTATATCATGTTGTATATTCTGTTGTATATCCTGTTGTATATACTGTTTTATATAATGTTGTATATCCTGTTGTATATACTGTTGGATATGCTGTTGTATATACTGTTGTATATCCTGTTTTATATAATGTTGTATATCCTGTTGTATATACTGTTGGATATGCTGTTGTATATACTGTTGTATATCCTGTTGTATGTACTGTTGTATATCCTGTTTTATATAAGGTTGTCTATACTGTTGTATATTATGTTGTATATCCTGTTGTGTATACTGTTTTATATCATGTTGTATATACTGTTATATACCGTTGTATATATATATACTGTTGTATATACCGTTTTATATATACTGTTGTATATACTCTTGCATATACTGTTGTATATACTGTTTCTAGCTTCACACTCTTCTCTGTTTCGTGTGTGTTACCATGGAGAGCTAATCATTTCAGAGGTTCCTACCAGATACCATGTGCATCAGTTTACTGGCAGTATTCACAATGAAATCACTTCCTTATCCACTACTGATTTCGCATACTATAAAGCTAGGATTCCTTACACGCGGTATGCGGTATGCGAATGCGAATGCGAATGCGGCAACAAATCGAAAAGCATCTAAGTTAATGGGGGTGATTCCTTACACGCGGTATGCGGCATGCGGCATGCGGCATGCGAATACTGAATCGGTCCATGTACCGATCGGTGTGGCATGCAAATGCGATTGCTGCTGCGTTTGCCATAGAGAACAGTGGTGAGGAAACCTGACACTGTGTGTGGGTGTGTGTGTGTGTGTGTGGGTGGGTGAAAGGACCCATCCCATAATCACGCCGCACGCCGCATGCCGCATGCCGCATGCCGCATACCGTGTGTAAGGAATCCTAGCTGTAGCCTGGTATCAGGATGTCTATTGCTTGGGGTGAGACTTGGGTGTGATGGTCTCACCGTGAAGTATTCAAAGAATGACAAATTCCACCTGTCTTAGTTTACATCAGTGCTGATGCCTGAAGTGTGCCAACAGTACATGCGGTGAGTAGCTTGATGTATACCGATTATAGCTGATGTCCTTGGTCGATAGTTTCTTAAGGCCCTGTCACACTACGACGTTTCTCACCAACGCGCTTCGACGCGTGCCGACGGGTTGGGTTTCTGTTCAACACGTCGGTACACGTCCGGTACGTTACCGGCGCGTTGCCGGCACGTTACCGGCGCGTTACCAGCGCGTCGGTACATAGCAACGTGTGAATGGACGCGTCGGCGCGCGTCGGCGCGCGTCGGGGCGCGTCGAGGTTTTGTGCATGCACAAAACTTTGGACGCGCGGCGACGCGCGCCAACGGGTTGGAGGGCGCGTTACGGACGCGTTAGCAACACGTCGACACGCGTTGGCGGCGCGCCGGCGGAACGCTGGCAGGACGTTGATCAACGTTGGTTAACGTTGGCTTTTTTTCCCCCAAAATGGGAGCGTTCCGTCGGCGCGTCGGGAACGTCCCATCGACGTGTTGTGGGCATGCCATTGGCGTTGCTCCAGCGTTTCTCGGCGCGTTGGACGTGTTGCCGGCGCGCCTGGATGCGTTGGCCGCGCGCTGTGGACGCGCTGCGGGCGCGTCCTAACGTGTTGCTGGCGGGTATGTACGGGTTCACGCAATACTAACACGATACCAACGCGCTGCCTCCACGCCGTAAACGCGCCGACAGCGCGCCAACAGCGCGCCGACAACACGCCAATAACACGCTACTGGCACGCTACATACATACTAATAACATGCTACTAATGCGCCAATAACGCGCCAATAACGCGCCTCCAACCCGCCACTAACACGCTGCGCCGCGTCAAACTTTCTCCCAAAGCGCCGAAAAGTTCGACGTTTCTCGACGGGTTGCAAATATTTTGCGCGTTGCCGGCGCGCCGGCGGAAGCGTCGTAGTGTGACAGGGCCATAAATTATAAACTGGGCGCATTCAAACAGAAAACAAAAGCCCACCATTAACGTAAATACACATGACAAGTAATGATAAGGGTCAATGTCACTTAAAGTTGCATAGTCCAACAAAATTATAAAATTTTCAAAACAAAGAGACTTACCTAGATTTGATCATACATATTGAACTGGTGCATATATTAAAGCTGCATAGTCCCATGAAGCATCACATTTTCAAACCCAAAGCAATTATCTAGATTTGATTCTACATATCTAACTTGTTTGTTTATTTGTTGTTTTACGTCCTAGCAACATATAAGGTCATATCAGGACGGGTACCGACTTGTGACAGTATGCACTCATGGTGACTTTATAGTGCTGCCCCACTGGAAAATCAGGCTGCCGGCACCATGACCCGATGTCCCACTCAGTCACATTATCCTGACACTGAGATAACCAGTCCTTGCCCTATCCTATTAATGCCGAGCGCCAGGCTAGGAAGCAACAAGTACCAACATTAAAGTCATTGGTTTGACTCCAGCAGGAACCAAACTCCCCACCTTCCACACGCGAGGCCCACGTTCTACCGATTAGGCCACTGCACCCGGCACATATCTAACTTAGATACTGGTGCAGTTATTAAGCATTTGTTGCCATATAAAAAGGGATACCGAGGCAATTTTATTTTAAAAAACCCTGTTATTCCTGAAACCTATGGTGTCAGAGTTTTGGCGTGCTTGTCAAAACTAATTTGACATGTTAATACTTCAAATATCTCAAAAGTTAGCCATTTAAAATAAACCTTTCTTTAAACTAAAGTAATGTAGATTATAACAATGCATTTAATATATTTATCTCAGAAAAATGGCGAAACTCCAAACCATCGGACTATGCAACTTTAAGGATGTTTTACTGCATAGAAGGGAATACTAAGTCAATTTAATAAAAAAAACCTACTGAAGCCTAAAGCTAGGATTCCTTACACGCGGTATGCGTTATGCGTATGCGAATGCGAATGCGGCAAAAAATCGAAACGCCTTGAAGTCAATGGGCTGCAACCCTTACACGCGGTATGCGAATGCGAATGCGACAACTCGATCGGTCCCTGTAGCGATCGGTCCGGCATGCGGCAGGCGACACGGGGGTACGAATAGAAAAGCATCAGTCGCATTTGTCCATCGATATAAGGCTGGAGGAGGCGACTGATAATTACGGACAGCCGGGACAAGGTGGTGCGAATAGAAAAGCATCAGTCGCATTTGTCCATTGATATAAGGCTGGAGGAGGCGACTGATAGTCTTTAGCCCTGTATCTACACCAAGTGCAGTAGTGGTGGTGGTGGGGGTTCGGGTTGGTAAAAATGCTACCAGAGCCACAAAAATATGAATACTTATCTATAATTTGGTAATTATAAAGGTAGGAACCTTCATGTGCAGTACCAAGAGTTACATGGATATACATGCCATATTAGGCCATATACAGTGCAGTATGGAGTATACTTGTTTATTTTCATTTTTTAAATATAGCCAGTCATGTGCCGTCTGCCGCATGCCGCATACTGTGTAGAAGGAATCTTCCCATTCGCATACCGCATACCGCATGCCGCATGCCGCATGCCGCATGCCGCATGCTGCATGCCGCATACCGCGTAGAAGGAATCTCAGCTTTATGGTCTCAGCATCTTGATATGCTTCCCAAAATTAATTAGGCATTTTTTCACTTTAAATGTCTCCAAAGTTACCCAATCAAGACCAATTATATTTCAAACAAAACTAAAGTAGATCATAACGACCAGCCTAATGTACTTTTCTTATACTGCATAAACTCAAACCGATTGGATTATGCAACTTTAACTTTAGTGATCGGACAAGAACTGATTTTTTAAACAGAACATTGGCGATACCTCTCACATCAGATACAAATTGAGTTGCTATATGCTCAGTCATTGATGGGCCTGTCACACTACAACGCTTCTCTCGGCGACCCGTCAGCGTTGAAAGGACTATCTTGCGCGTCGAGAAACGTCAAACTTTTCGGCGGTTTGGGGGAAAAGATCGGCGTCAGCACGGCACGTTATGCGCGCGCGGCAAACGTGTGTCGACGCGCTGGGGGGAAAAAAAAAAAAAGTTTGGCGCGACGTCTTCATTTAACCTTAAATGTTGCTAGGGCGTAAAACAAAAATGGCCCAGTTTGCGCAACGCGTGAGCAACGACCCTCCCGCGCGCGCCCGTCCTCCTAGCGTTCCCATAACATTATTCCGGCGCGTCCAACGCAGCGCGACGCGCGCCTAACGTCCTCCTAGCGTTCTTACCCATTTACTCCCGCGCATTGCCGGTCGCTGGAAGTTTTTGACATGTTCAAAACGCTCAGCGACCAATAACGCGCGCCGACGTTGTCCGCCGACCATCGATGTCAAGGAAAGTGTACCGACGTGTATCGACGCGCGCATAACGTGCCCCCAGCACGTCTCGATATTTCACTAATTATCGCCCAAAAACAACACACGTCGACGGGTCGCCGGTAAGAAGCGTCGTAGTGTGACAGGGCCATAACTGACACAAGCTCTAAAGTGCCAAAGAACACAATATCCAATGCAATGCTGTTTCCGGTTTACCCCTACGAAAGGCAGACTTATTATTATTGTATTATAGACACTTAACATTGTGCTTTTTTTAAATTTCTTAAATTTTTTATTGAGGCTGTATTTATACTGTCTGTAGCATATAACCCTGGGTATTCAGGCTTGTTTTCAATGCTGGCCAGCTGTAGTGTCGGTGTTATCTTATCATACAGTAGCTGCTGATAAGGTATTTGATTGCCTGCATTTCCGCAGCAGATAGATAGTTGGTTGGTCTGGTTAGTAATCTATGTTCATTTTTTTTAATTTTCTTGGCATATATGTGTTTTATTTTTTCTACTCTTAATACTAGACTAGCCTACTCCTATTTACATATCATAGGCTTGTAAGTAGCTGTGTGGTGTGTTATCTGGCTTATACTGTGTTGCTGTTTAAAGTTGCATAGTCCGGTGGCCTTTGGAGTTTTGCCTTATTTAATGGCCGGTAGACACCTACCGTTTGTGCGCGCACACCTCCCGTTTACGATCGAAAACTGCCCGTTTCGTGCACAAAAATCGCTATGTGTGCGCCCCCCGCGCACACCTACCGATTGCGATTCGCGACTTCTGAGGGCTAAAACTGCTTGCTTGCGAATACGATTCGCGATTCGAAAAATGAATCGGCCCGTTCTCAGTCGTAAGGTCGTCGCGAGTTTTAGTGCGCGAATCGTAAATGGTAGGTGTGTATCGGCCATTAGAGATACCAATATCAGCTTGACCATTATTATCTATTATTCATAGGTCTGCAGTAATTTTGATAAAAAAAATGGTCAATTTTGGAGCAATTTGAACTGAAAAAAACCCCAAATAATTTCGGCAAGCATGCCAAAACTCGTGTAGCTATGACCTCTTGCGATGACCACGTGATGTGGGCTGACCTAAATCAAGTGTAGCCTGGTCTCCTAGTCTTAAATGCACTGTTTAGTCTGTATAGGTTGTACCAAGTCCTTAGCTAATCCACCACCAGTAGAGTATGTAAGTTGGATATATAGAATCAAATGTGTGTAAGTGGGCCATTATCTATAACTGGGCACCAAAGTGTGACATGGAAACCAAAAGTGAAAACCTTCCAAATAATAGCAACAATCCTTCCAAATAATAGCCTAATCCAATGTCCTATGAAGGTATGCATGTTGTGCATATGTCAGAGTTGAAAAAAATGAATTTCACTTTTTGAATTTGAATTCTCCAAAACTGGGCACCACATATTTGGTCTCCACATTACGATGCTGATAAATAAGTCTTTGTTTTATTGATGAGAAGTCAAATAATTAGTGTAGCCTCTGTCTATTAGGTATGTTAGCAATTCTACATGTATTGAATTTATCCCACATAAGATATCAAAATTATAATTGTATGATTTTGCGCTAGAGTGAAAATGTGAAAATTTACACATTGAAACAATACATGTGGCCAAACTTTTTTTCAACTTATTTTTCAACTTTTTTCTTGTAAGTCATAACCATGTCTGCTTAACAGTAATCAATCAAATATTGTTTTACTATGTTGTATATGTTGAAATGAGGTTCTGGATGTGTCTTTGATTTTCATCTTACACGAGTGATATGGTATTGCTCAATTTGTATAAGATCTAATTAAAAAAGTGAAATTAATTTTTTTCAACTCTGACATATGCACAACATGCAAACCTTCATAGGAAATTGGATTAGGCTATTATTTGGAAAGATTTTTGCTATTATTTGGAAGGTTTTCACTTTTGGTTTCCATGTCACACTTTTGTGCCCAGTTTTAGAGAATGACCCATGTGTATATGTATATATATATATATATATATATATATATATATTAATATAGAACGTATAAAACGTTATACATCTATAGGCAGCGGAAAATACACTTGTTTCTTATTTAATATTGACTATTGCTATTTGATCGGTTTTCTTGAATTTGTATGTTCTAGATACTGCTCCTTGTGCTGCGGAGCTGTGCTGCTTCATGTGCTGCGGTCCTGCGCAGGCCTATATAAGCAGCTGCTGGGCGTTTGAATCGTCCCACTCTTCATAATTTTCCTTAGTCAGTAATTCAACCTGAGTGGGTTGAATTACTTCTTGCGGCAGAACGGGTCAGCTGTAATTGACTATAAGGAGTTTATAATACAGACGACATTGAAGGGCATTAGGCGTGCCAAGGGTGATATGCCACATCGGGCGGAGCCGATTCTGCCTTGTATGCTGCGCAGTATGTTTTATAATTTAAATAACAGTGCTGGGCACACGGCGTGGCGTGCTGCAGTGCTTTGTAGTTTTAGAGCATTGTTACGGAAATGCCAGGTGACATTATCTGACTCAGTATTGAGAAGGGAGGATTTTCGGTTTTTTGGATGGGGGATGATCATACGTGTTAAGCGTTCGAAGACAATACAATTTGCTCAACGCATATTAGAGATACCAGTAGCCACTTGTCATGACACAACATTGTGTGCAGTCTACTGGACCAGACGTCATTTTTCTGATCTTCCCGCTAGTAACTCTGAGCCAGCCTTCAGGATACCGGAGGTAGACCTTCGGCGGTCGTCGGCAATGACGTATGAAATTTATCAAGGGATGTTGAAACGTTTTGCCATGAGGGCTGGCCTAGATCCATCACGGTTCTCGTCGCATTCGCTTCGTCGGGGGGGATGTACGTATTTAGCTTTATGTGGTGCCTCCCTGGAGGAGTTGAGGGTCCGGGGTGATTGGTCGAGTGATTCAATTTTTGCATATTTGAAGACGCCTATTTCTGTTAGGATAATCAACGATATTAGGGTTGCTGTCCTACTGGCAGATAATCAACAAGATGCTAATGTTTTGGGGGACACTCTGTAGTGTCTTTGGGGTTCCCGAGCCATTGGTCGATATGCTT
The DNA here is from genome assembly GCA_030323885.1 of Branchipolynoe longqiensis. Classification (NCBI taxonomy): domain Eukaryota; kingdom Metazoa; phylum Annelida; class Polychaeta; order Phyllodocida; family Polynoidae; genus Branchipolynoe; species Branchipolynoe longqiensis. The sequence continues at coordinate 24,349 of JASIRB010002664.1, read as the reverse complement.
ATATATAAAGTTGCCAATCCATTACCATCTTGTTTTCTTTCTTTGTCATTTGTAGCCGGAACCTATAGAACGTATAAAACGTTATACATCTATAGGCAGCGGAAAATACACTTGTTTCTTATTTAATATTGACTATTGCTATTTGATCGGTTTTCTTGAATTTGTATGTTCTAGATACTGCTCCTTGTGCTGCGGAGCTGTGCTGCTTCATGTGCTGCGGTCCTGCGCAGGCCTATATAAGCAGCTGCTGGGCGTTTGAATCGTCCCACTCTTCATGATTTTCCTTTTTACGGTACGGGGTTCCCGAGCCATTGGTCGATATGCTTATATATAAAGTTGCCAATCCATTACCATCTTGTTTTCTTTCTTTGTCATTTGTAGCCGGAACCTATATATATATGTGGAGCAGTGTATAGTGTTGCAGTGGGCGACGCGGTGGCCGAATCGGTAGAGCGCAGACTTCCCGTGCGGAAGGTCGGGAGTTCGAATCCCAGCTGAGTGAAACTAATTACTTATCAAATTGATACTTTTCGCTACGTAGCCTGGCGCTCCGCATTACTAATAGAAAAAGATGAGGACCGGTTTGCACAGTACAGTATAACCCCATTAAACCAAACTTGAAAGGACCCTAGAAATTTGTTTGGATTAACCGATCATTGGTTTAACCGAGCTTTGACTTTGACTTTGACTTGGCTTTGGCAACAACTTTAGTGCATTAGGAATGTAATATACAATGTGTGTGGACACTAGGATTATTGCTTTTTATGCATATATACAGTTTAACCCTATTAAACCAAGCTCGGTTAAATCAAACGATCGGTTAATCCAAACTTTTTTCGGCGACCGGTCAAAATACTACCATTTATCATATGAGAAGTCTCAGATGACCTTAAAACCACATGGAAGTTTGGTTTAACTGTACCGGAAGTGGCCTGGGGCCGACAATTTTGTTTGGATTAACCCATACTTTGGATTAACCGATTTTGGTTTAACCAACTTTTTTATATGATAAATGGTAGTATTTTGCCGGGCCGCCGAAAAAAGTTTGGATTAACCGATCGTTTGGTTTAACCGAGCTTGGTTTAACGGGGTTGTATTGTCTCAGGATAATGTGACAGTGTGGGATAAGTGGGTCATGTTGCTGGCGGCCCAGTCTCCCATGGGGTAGCACTATATATTCGCCATGAGTGTGCATTGTTGCAAGTCGGTACCCGCCCTACAATGACCTTAGATGTTGCTAGGACATAAAACAACAAACAACAACATCAGTTCCACCTCAGAGGTCTGACAGGCTGGGTGGAAACTATCGTTGGTATCTCGATATTGTCAGGAGTCTCCAGCACCGCTCACATCACCATGGCTACATAATCAGGATCCACCATGACGGGTTGTCGGGTTGGTTAAAAACATTAGATGTGACTGCCCGATCGTGAGCCTCCCCTTGTACATGGTCTTCTCTGTGGCAGAGTGGTTAGAGTGTCTGACTTTTTTCTAGGTCGGACTCCTAATCTGAAGGTCAGTGGTTCGATTCCCTGTGCCCCCACCTCTGCCAATTTGTATTTCCACCGCTGTGTATAACTTACAGCATCATCAAAGGCCAGTTGCTCTCATACCATGTCTATGTGGTGTGGGAGGTTAAAAATCCCTTGGGTCGGTAAAAGTGTAGGCTCGGGCTTTCTATCGACAAACTGTCTAATGGTGAAAACAAGCCTATCCAGGCTTATCCATGATAGGCAGTATAAATCTTCAACAACAACAACAACAACAACATGCAGTGCCAGCCCGTAACAAGACCAATGCAGCCACACTAGGAGAAGCCCACATACATCATGGAAAACACCCGGGTATCAAACAATCAGAGCGCGGATTGTGCATTTCCCGGTATTGGGTACCAACATTTATTTAATTTATTTGTATGTTACCAACGAGGAATTCTGTGCCAAGATCCAAAAAGCAATTGGACCACACAAAGCGCTCATGAACAGGTGCAAACTGCAGTTGCATGGCCATATTTCCCATTCAACAGGTCTGGCAAAAACCATCTTGCAAGGTATAGTGAAAGGGGGAAGAAAATGAGGCAGACAAAGGAAGAGGTGGGAAGACATCATCAGGGAATGGACAGGGCCTGGAGTTTTGGCAAGTCCCAGAAGGCAGTGGAGAACAGGGACAACTGGAGAAAACTGGTTGTAGAGCCATCTGTGGTGCCCCAACGACCCTTACATTTAAGGGATTGATGATGATGATGATGATGATAATAATAATGTGTCTCATGTGTCTATATGTGTACGTCGTGGTATCTTCCACTTCATCGTATTTACTTAAAGACAATTATCACATGCACGCATGTGTCTATTGCCGTGTTCACACGGGCAATGTAAATCGATTCGTAGAAATCGACTTGCCTAGGTCGGGTTACATTTCGCATGTGAACGGGTGTGTGAGTCGAATTAGGGCTGAATCGATTTCTGTGATCCCGATACTGTAAACCACTTGTGGAGGTCGATTATGTGAGTCGATTTCTGTGAATCGATTTATTTTGCCCGTGTGAACGCACTGAGGCGGATTAAGGACATCACACTATATAATATAATTTGGTCTATGAAACCGCTAGCTGTGCACATATATTTTTTTCATCATTTATTTTTAGGGTTTCACTGCCCAGCAGAAGTTTTGACCATTCCAAAACAATACGATTCAGTCCATACATATCTAGGTCGAACCCACACTCTCTCGTGGCGATGTCGACGAAGCCAAACTGACGCTGGTTAGTATGGACTTGCTCATGCGCTGATATCGATTTCTGGCCCAAGTACTGCCCGTGTGAACGGGCGGCTAAATCAATTTGTAGTATTCGCCTTGGCTGAATCGCTTTAGATGTTGTCCGTGTGAACACGGCTTTAATATGTACCACTGTGTCTCCATGGATATATGTAGACAAATGCGCATACATCAATTAATTATACTAACTCATAATTTCGACATCTTTGAGCTGACAATGTGTGTGTGTTTATATAGGTATGGTGATATAACCAGTGTGCATTTAAGCGTATGTATATAGTATATACTGGATTTGGTTTAAGGTGTATTCACATTTACAACAGCAGTGTATATAAAGTTAAATCTCTCTAACCGACCATTTCCACAGATCGACCACTCCCATAAATCGATAGCTTTATTTGGCTCCTAAACAATAACATGTTAACCATATGTTAACTCCCTAAACCGACCACCTCCCTAAATGGACCACTTAATGTCGGTCCCATGGTCGGTCGATTTAGAGAGGTTTTACTGTATATGTGTATGTATATATATATCTATCTATATATATATATATATATAGATAGATAGATATTCAATATTTAGATATAACACATTGTGCATTTCAAAATGAAAATATCCCCAAAGACCCTATAATACTAAGATGGCTCACTCCCACTCCCTAAATTTCGCAGTGCCACCTTGTGGTGGCTTTGATCAGCCCGGCTGCTGGTTGGTGTTTCACATGTAAACACATACAATTATATTATACCTGAGATAGGTTAAGTATGAATACACATCAATATCAAATTGCTATGAACAAATACACATCATCAGCATCATCATCAGGATCGGCATCATCACACATCTTTCACATTCATATATACATTTAAACATATAATATAGCACCTGTTTAACCAAGAGAACAGCCAGCGCACCAAGTGGTGGATTTGATCATTTTGATTACACAGTACAGGCTGAGTGAGTGGTCTTAGTAGTATAGGGTCTTTGATATCACGCCCTATTTCCATTACATATATACCCATGTCAATACACATATAATAGATCTAGTGTGTGATGTATTCGCAATTAAATCGGCAGTGTTCGTTTATATGTCAACATCGGGTTTCTTTCCCCCAACCACCGTCGTCTCCAATATTCAAAATAACTCACAAACAAGCGGGATAGAGACGGGAGGGGGGTACGGGGATGGGGGAGGGGGAGTCGAGAGGGGAAGGGGTCCCCACTATTATATTTGCAGATAAATGGTGTGACATTTAACACTGTGTTCCGTGATCCTGGCGGGGAGATCAGGGAGGGGACCCTACAGGCCTCCTTAGTGAAGGCATTGCTTAGTCATAGGTTATCCTGTGTTGTGCCCTGTATTGCAAAGAGGACAGTGTGCAGTCTGATGCATTTGATATTCTATGGGGGAGTGGGACGTAGCTCAGGTGCTAGAGTGTCCACCTGTGAAGCTATCCGTCATCGGATCGTTCCTTCTCAGTGCATCCATTTGGAATTTGGGGTATTTTCTGTGCCAACGCGTGGTCCACAACTGGTTCATCAAAGGCTGTGGTATGTGTTGTCCTGTATGGGGGAAAGTGCATATAAAAGACCCCTTGCTGCTTATCGGACGGAAAGAATAGCCTATGTGGCGGAAGCAGGTTTCCTCCAAAGAGATATGTCAGAATGATCATATGTTTGATGTCCAATAGCCGATGATAAAAATCAATGTGCTCTGGAGGTGTCGTTAAATAAAACAAACTTGTTTCTGATATTCTCAGCGGGTACGTGGTGTTGACGCAATCCACCAATAAGTTTAGTATGGACGCACCATTAATACATGAAGCTCATTATTAAAACACCGGACGTGGTGGCCAAATTAGTGCTTCCCGTGCGGAAGGTTTGGAGTTTGAAATCCTGGCTAATGGCCCTGTCACACTACGACGCTTCTCGCCGGCGACCCGTGAACGTGTGGTGTTTTTGGGCGATATTTGGTGAAATATCGAGAAGCGCTGGTGGCGCGTTATGGGCGCGTCGGTACACGTCGGTACACTATCTTGGACGTTCACGGTCGGCGGAGAACGTCGGCGCGCGTTATTGGTCGCTGAGCGTTTTGAACATGTCAAAAACTTCCAGCGACCGGCAACGCGCGGTAGTAAATGGGTAAGAACGCTAGGAGGACGTTAGGCGCACGTCGCGCTGCGTTGGACGCGCCGGAATAACGTTATGGGAACGCTAGGAAGATGGCGCGCACGCGGGAGGGTCGTTGCTCACGCGTTGCGCAAACTGGGCCATTTTTGTTTTACGCCCTAGCAACATTTAAGGTTAAATGAAGACGTCGCGCCAAACTTTTTTTTTTTTTCCCCCAGTGCGTCGAGACACGTTTGCCGCGCGCGCATAACGCGCCGCCCTGACGCCGATCTTTTCCCCCAAACCGCCGAAAAGTTTGACGTTTCTCGACGCGCAAGATAGTCCTTTCAACGCTGACGGGTCGCCGAGAAAAGCGTTGTAGTGTGACAGGCCCATGAGTAAAGCCAACGACTTACCAAATTTATCCTTGTCCCTACCTAGCCTAGAGCTCAGCACTACTAGGATATGGGGAATATTGCTTAGTTCAGTAACAGGATAATGCGACTGAGTGGGAAATCAAATCATGGTTATGGTGGCCTAGTGGGGAAGCACTATAAAGTCACCATGAGCGCACAATTTCACAACTCGGTGCCCGTCATGATATGACCTTAGATGTTGCCAGGATGAGAAACCCCAACACGTCATTAAAAGAGAGCAGACACGCACATATGCCTTATTTCATTTAGGAAGAACCCCACAACTCTTCCCTCTTGTCTCGTGTAGGAAACCGTGGGTTCGATCCCCGCCCGAGTCAAACCGAAGACTTGCAAAATCGACCCATTACTTGATATTGGGCATTACAAAGACTGGTTGTCTCAAAGCCAGGGCAATGTGACTGAGTAGGATATCGGGTCACAGTGCTGGCAGCATTTCATCCCAGAGGGGAAGAACTATGAAGTCGCTATAGCCCAAGTCACACTTACCCGGACTAGCCCCGGATTTTTAGCCGGACCACCCCCGGACCATTCCCCCGGACAGCCCCGGATATTTGGTAGTTTTTTGGCTTGTTCTCACACCTACCAGGACGCGCCACGATCTAAGCACAGACCAGAGTCCGGATCGCCCCGGACTGAGTCGGATCACCCTCGGACTACCCGGTGTATCCACGGAGTAGTCATTGATCAGTCCCAGACTTGCTCCTGTGATATATATACAAAAACGGGGCTCATCCTGGGCTGATCCATGGTAAACCGGGTTATCCATGCGATCCGTGGCTAATCCGTGCTCATCCGGCTTGTCCGGGTCTTATCCGGGCAGTCTGGGAGTGGTCCATGGCTATGTTGGGGCTACTCCGGGCTGCTCCGGGGCTGGTCTGGGTTAAACCGTGGCTAAAACGTGGCACATCCGGTTTAAAAAACACCTCCACTGCCCCCAGACTGCCCCGAACGGTACACGGACTACCCCTGGAGCAGCCCCAGACTACTCGGACTACCCCCGGATTACAGTCGGATGATGCCAGATGATGCTGGATCAAGCCCGGATTGCAATATTCCCCGGATCGCCCTGGATGTTTTAAACATTTTAAGACATCCGGGGCCGACCCCGGATGAGGCCGGACCAGCCAAGGATCACCAAAGATAACCAAGGATCACCAAGGACCAGCCACGGATGAGCCAGGGATCACACCAGATCGCCACGGACCACGCCGGATCACGGTCCAGGGCTCGTCCGGCCCCTGATATGCGTAGGTGTGACCTAGGCTTAAGGTTATGAGTGTGAGTGCTCACTGTGGAAAATCATTGCCCATCCCGATAAGTGAATTTAATAGTGTCAGAGTTTTGATACACATGCCAAAATTAAGTTTGCACTTCAAATATCTCCAAACTTAGCCTTTTAATACAAATGTCACTCCAAACCCAGGTACGGTAGATTGCAACGATCAAATTAATATATTTATCTCAAAATATGACAGAAACTCAAGACCATCAGACGATACAACTATTAAAGCTGCATAGTCCGATGAAAACATCACATTTTCAAAACCAAAACAGTGACCTAGATTTGATTCTACATATCTAAACTTAGATAATGGTGCACTTATCAAACACTTGTCACCACGTATAATGGAATACAAAAGCCAATTGAATAGAACCTGTTACTGCGGAGGCATATGGTGTCAGAATTTTGACAAAATTTAATTTTGCATGTTTGCACTTCAAATATCTCAAAAGTTAGCCATTTAAAATAAAAATGACTTCAAACCAAAGTTAGGTAGATTATAACTCAGAAAGTGACAGAAATTGAAAACCAGCGAAATATGGAACTTTAAGTATGCCGACAAGATGGGAAGTGGCTAAAACTTAAAAGTAAGATGTGCTATTTGTCAGCTGCTTGTACAAAAAGCTGTTTGTTTCCGGTTATTGGACCTAATGGACTTCGAATGGGCTGTGGGTAAAAATGCTATTCACACATTAAAGTGTGTGGAGGTGGGAGAGGGGCGGGGGCAAGAGTTTGACATTTTTGTTGTTGTTGTTGAAGATTTATACTGCCTATCATGGATAAGCCTGAATAGGCTTGTTTTCACCATTAGACAATTTGTCGATAGAAAGCCCGAGCCTACACTTTTACCGACCCAAGGGATTTTTAACCTCCCACACCACATAGACATGATATGTCGCTGTAAGTTATACACAGCGGTGGAAATCCAAATTGGCAGAGATGGGGGCACGGGGAATCGAACCACCGACCTTCAGATTAGGAGTCCGACCTAGAAAAAAGTCAGACACTCTAACCACTCCGCCACAGAGAACACGTTTAAGTTAGTAGAGACCTGCAATAATTGTATCTACAGCGGATGTCACGACAGCGGTCCTCTTTGCATTAATTGTCAGGAAAGGACCTCCACCGGAGACAGAGCACAATGGGCGAGTCAGCTATCTTGATAACCCAGAAGGGAGACAGAGGAGAGTAAAGCACTGACAGTTAGGTGTCTTTTCTTTGAAGCTACAAGAAATATCAACTGTGACGGTTATGTCTAACACCAGCTTTTATATATTATTATAATAGAACTATCGTTCTTTTAGTTTTTATTTTATTATGCTTTAAAAAAAAACCTGATATATTTTCTAGCGCGCAACAAGAGACATACATTGTTTAGTTTACAGTGAAGGAGAAATGGCGGGAATAAATAAACGTTTATGTTTATATATACGTGTATATATGCATTATGATATACATGTGATATATATAGACATGTGTTTGCATATATGTATGTATATATATATATATATATATATATATGATTAACTATAGTTCGAATGCAGCATTTACTATCATACAAATGTACATGTTGTATGTAATGTGGGAAGGAAAATATCCTGACTTAAAATAATATAATAGACATAACAATAACCATGTCTTTGTATTTAATTTGTATGAAAATCACACAGTACTAACAGAAAATCACACAGTACTATTACTAACAGAACATTGAACTTAAGCAATTATCTAATGCGCACATTTAACATCAGGTGCCTCGTCGTAATTATACCCTTCGATTGTATTATATTAAAAGGAAATAAGCATTTTAACCGCGCCTTGGTCGTTGCGCTGGGCGCCTCCCTCCCACCCTGCCTGCCCCCCCCCCTATCTCCTTCCACACACACACATCCACCCCCTCCTCCTTCCACACACACATCCATCCCCCTCCTCCCTAGGCCAACCCCTGGCGGGGAACGCGGCTGACGCGCGACCTGCGTCTCCGTTCCCACGTTCCGAGCAGGCGCTTTATATCGCGCATTTACTAACAATTCTCAAATCGACCAAAACCTAAATTTATCAAAATTGACCTTTTTTGTTTTTGTTTGCCCGAGTGATGAAACAATCTGCAGGTGTGACTTGTTAATTTCTGTCAAGATTGTGCATGTAGACGCATATTATGAGAAGTTGTAGTTAAAAAAAAAAGATATGTCAGCAGTGAAATTGCTCCCTGAATTGGTAATAAATCATGTCAGTTAGCGTCATGCTTCCCCGTCCCCCCCCCATTAACCCTGCCCTGTCCTCCCCCCCCCCCCACACACACTCACGTACACGCAGGTAGTCCCTCTCTGTGCCCCCCCTCACGCACTCCCCACTCCCCCCCCCCCTTCCCCCCGCTGTACCATTGTGCGAACCCATCACCGACAAATCCTGGGCACCGGGGCATCCCTTACACCCCGGCGCCTCACACCACTCACGGCTGCCGGATCGACACTTAATATCCTTTCTGATCAAGCGATGTGTGTGGGGAGGGGGGCGGGGAGGGGATGAGGAGAAGGGGGGTGTCATGTGGGGAAGGGAGCATATACACTACAGGCAGAGGATATGGCTTTGCACCGAAGGATAACGCGGCGGACAGTAAAGGAAGTGAGTTTGATTATTTGTTGTTGTTTTATGTCCTAGCACCATCTATGGTCATATCAGGATGTGTGCCTACTTGTGAAAGTGTGCACTCATGGCGACTTTATAGTGCTGCCCCACTGGGAAATCCGACCACCAGCACCATGACCTGATATCCCACTCGGTCAGATTATCCTGACACTAAGCTAACCAGTCCTTGCCCTATCATATTAATGCCTAATGCCAGGCTAGGTAGCGACAAGTATCAATTGTATAAGTCATTGGTTTGAATCGGCGGGATTCGAACTCCCGACCGTCCGCACGCGAGTCCTGCGCTCTACCGATTGGGCCACCGCACCCGGTTTGCACTGAAGGATGACGGGGCGTACAGAAAAGGAAGTGAGAGTGGAAGATGATTGCTATATATGTCTATATATAGCATGTCTGTATTATTGAACACATTTATATGCATGTATATAATCACCTATACAATGAGATAGCATATATCATTATATGCATATACAGTAAAAACCTCTCTAAACGACCACCTCCACAAATCGACTACTCCCCTATATCGATCACTTTACTTGGGTCCCAAACAATTGCCCATCCAATACAATTGTAACAATTTTTAAAAACTCCCTAAACCGACCACCTCCCTAAACGGACCATTTAAAGTCGGTCCCATGCGTGGTCGATTTAGAGAGGTTTTGCCCTATATATAATTCATATGCGGTTGTATTGTTTCGCCCCACTGAGCATGCAGATAATGTATATTTATTTATGTGTGTGTATCTGTATGTGTATGAGTGTGTGTTTTGGTGTGGGTGTGGGAGTGGGTGCGGGTGTGGGTGTGGGTATAAGTGTGGGTGTGGGTGTGGGTATAAGTGTGGGTGTGGAAGTGGGTGTGGGTGTGGTAGTGGGTGTGGTAGTGGGTGTGGGTGTGGGTGTGGGTATAAGTGTGGTATGGCTGTGGGAGTGGGTGTGGGTGTGGGTATAAGTGTGGGTGTGGGCATAAGTGTGGGTGTGGGAGTGGGTGTGGGTGTGGGTATAATGTGGGTATAAGTGTGGGTGTGGGTGATGGTGTGGGTGTGGGTGTGGGTATAAGTGTAGGTATAAGTGTGGGTGTGGGAGTGGGTGTGGGTGTGGGTATAAGTGTGGGTGTGGATATATGTGTGGGTGTGGGAATGGGTGTGGGTGTGGGTGTGGGAGTGGGTGTGGGTTTGGGTGTGGGTATAAGTGTGGGTATAAGTGTGGGTTTGGGTGTGGGTGTTGGTGTGGGTGTGGGTATAAGTGTGGGTATAAGTGTGGGTGTGGGTGTGGGAGTGGGAGTGGGTGTGGGTGTGGGTGTGGGTATAGGTGTGGGTGTGGGGTGTGGGTGTGGATATAAGTGTGGGTGTGGGTGTGGGTATAAGTGAGGGAGTGGGAGTGGGTGTGGGTGTGGGTGTGGGTGGTGGGAGTTGGGTGTGGTGTGGGGTGGGTGTGGGAGTGGGTGTGGGTGTGGGTATAAGAGGTGGGTGTGGGAGTGGGTGGGTGGTGGGTATACGTGTGGGTGTGGGGAGTGGGAGTGGGTGTGGGTGTGTGTTGGGGGTGGGGGTGGGTGTGGGTGTGGGTGTGGGAGTGGGTGTTGGTGTGGGGTGGGTGTGGGTGTGGGTGTGGGTGTGGGTGTGGGTATAAGTGTGGGTGTGGGTGTGGGAGTGGGTGTGGGTGTGGGAATGGGTGTGAGTGTGGGTGTGGGTGTGGGTTTGGGCGTGGGTGTGGGTGTGTAAGTGAATAGGTAGAACTCACCCTGGCCGTTGCCATGCTTGACGGGATGGGCAAGGTTTGTGTTTCGGAGAGTTGTTAGTGACAATTAATTACACGGGGATTTACCCGGGGTCGTTATGTCCGCACAACAATTTGCTGATATATCAGGACTAAGTAAAAGTGTACTTTAGATTCAGCTGTACCTGTTATTCAAGTTGCACAGTCCAAAGGTTTGATTTTCTGTGATTTTTTAAAAGTTGCATAGTCCTATGGTTTTGAATTTCTGTCACTTTTCTGAGATAAATAATATATCAAACTGATTGTCATAATTTACCTTTCTTTAGTTTCAAGTAACTTTTATTTTAAATGGATAACTTTTGAGATAATTGAAGAATAAACATGTTAAATTTGTTACGGCATGCATGCCAAAACTCTGACCAGTACTGACACCATAAGCTTTTTGCAGGAACTGGTTCTGTTAAATTGACTCAGTATTCCCTCATATGGTGAAATGCATGCTCAATAAGGGCATTATTTTCTAAGTTAATTATGCAGAATCAAATCTAAATAAGTGTTTTGGTTTTGAAAAGTTTATGCTTTATCGGACTATGCAGCTTTAAATGACTACATATCATTAGGCTGTGTTTGTTTGTTGTTGTTTTACGTCATAGCAACATCTAAGGTCATATCAGGACGGGTACTGACTTGTGACAGTGCGCACCCCACTGGGAAATCAGCTTCCGGCACCATGACCAGGTATCCCACTCCATCACATTATCCTGACACCGAACTAACCAGTCCTTGCCTTATCCTAATAATGCCGAGCGCCAGGCTATGAAGCGACAAGTATCAATTTTAAAGGCATTGGTTTGACTCGACTGGGAACCGAACTCCCGACCTTCCGCGCGCGAGGCCCGCGCTCTACCGATTCGGCAACCGCGCCCAGAATTCGGACACCGTAGGCTTCAGCAATGGCAGGTTGTGTTAAATTGACTTAATATCCCCTTCTGGGAAGAACTACTTGCTTAAAGCTGCATAGTCCGATGAAATATCAAATTTTCAAAACCAAACCAATTATCTAATTTGATTTCACATATCTAACTTATATATTCATGCACTTATTAAGCATTTGTTTCTGCATAGAAGGCAATACTGAGTCAATTTAAACGAACCGGTTACTGCAGAAGTCTATGTTGTCAGAGTTTTGGCAAGCAGAGTTTTGGCAATTTTCCATGTTTGCACTCAAAATATCTCAAAGGTTTACCATTTAAAATAAAGTAACTTTGAACTAATGTAAAGTAGATATTACTAGTGGTCGATCTAATATATTTATATCAGAAAAAATACAGAAATTCAAAACCATCGGACTATGCAACTTTAATAAGTGAATCAGTATCTAAGTTGGATATGTAAGATCAAATCTAGGAAGCTGTTTTGGTTATGCTTTCATTAGACTATGTAGCGTTAAAGTGGAGGCGTATTGGTTACCATAGACAAGCCCTGAGAATGCATGCTAAGTTGTCCTTTATAACGGGTTGGCCGCGTGGACGAGGTGTTCAATATACTAAAGGCCCTGTCACACTACGACATTTCCCACCAACGCGCGTCGATGTGTTGCCTTTTTGGTCGAAGCGTCAGTACACGTCCGGTACGTTACCGGCGCGTTACCGGCGTGTTACCGGCGCGTTACTGGCGCGTCAGTACACGTTGAGGGATAGCAATGTGTGAATGGACACGTTGGCGCGCGTTAGCACGCATCGGGTTGCGCCGATCGGTTTGTGCTTGCACAAAACTTTCGACACGCGCCGACGCGCGCCAAAGTGTTGGATCGCGCGTTACCGGCGCGTTGGCAGGACGTGGACCCACGTTACCAGAGCGTTGCCGGCCCGCTCGAACCACGATGAGCAAAGTCCATCAACGCTGGGGATTTTTCACCAAACTGCATTGGATGTGTTGCTGGCGCGTCTTGACATGTTGCTGGCGCGTCTTGACGTGTTGCTGGCACAACTGCTGTGCACCTAATGTTACCCGGCGTTCTGTGAACCGTTAATGACGTGCTACCCCCACACCGACGGTGCGCCGTTGGTGCGCCGGCAGCGCGCCGACAACACACCGATAACACGCTGATGGCACGCTAGGAACCCGCTGGCAGGATGTTGACACTTTGTTCCGCCGCACGTCGAACCCCGTTGGCCACGCGATCATAGCACGCTACTAACACGCTGCGCCCGGTCAAACTTTCTCCCAAACCGCCGAAGAGTTGGACGTTTGTCGACGGGTTGCAAATATTTTGCGCGTTCCGGGCACGCCGGTGAGAAACGTCGTAGTCTGACAGGGCCTTAACGTGCATATAAATATGTACGGGATAGCCCAATGAGTTAGAGCGTCCGCCTCCCGTGTTGGTAGATCATGGGATCGTGGGTTCGAATCCTAGTCGAGTCAAACCAATGACTTAAAAATTGATACTTGTCGCTTCCTAGCCAGGCGCTCGGCATTATTAGGATAGGGCAAGGAGCAGTGGAATGAGGAAGACCGGTCGTCTGCGACTGAAATTTCCCCTGCTTAAACAACTAATGTATCCAACAACAAAAAAGTCTAGATATATATTATAGTCTATAGTCTGAGAAATGCCCCTTTACAATCAATATGAGAATTTCCCGTGTGCTGACCATTGGAAATGGGCTGGGAGTGTAAGAGTACAAATAAAAAGCGATATCACACACCCACATAATATGATAGAGACAGAGCATGCACAGAAACATACGATGGGGAAATATCCACACATTCAGTAGACTATTTATCACACAAAATTTGTTCAGGATACTCCCGAGCCATAGCCATTGTTGAGAGCATGACTATGAATAAAATATCGTGCATTATATATATATATATATATATACACTAGTTATCGGACAGATATGTGAGTTTTTACAGATATGTGAGTTTTTACAGGAGTAATGGCTAAATCCCGGAGTGCCAACAACCAATACCTCGCAATAAATAATTTAATGTCTGAATAATATAGGCCTACATTTAATTCCAATCAAATCGAGCCCGATTGGCTTCATTGTCAGTCATTGACGCACCGCATAGTTGGTTGTTTTTTGGAGTTTTACGTCCCGGCAACATCTAAGGTCATATTAGGACGAGGATGCACCGCATAGGAATACCATGTTTATATTTGATATTAAGTTATACATATAGCCTACGCACCGCCGGGAGATTTTAAATCGACCATTTAGGCTCGATTAGGCTGTATATATATGTATATATATATATATATATATATATATATATATATATATATATATATTAATATATATTAAATTTAAAATTGTCCGTCCCAATTCCTGACAGTTTAACTATGCCAGTAGATTTTCATGATCGATGGCGGTTACCAAGGACGGTTTCATACTGCCATGACGTTGCATTAAAATAATTTCAGTTTTAACCTAAGAATTGCCACACCAATAAGACAGTACTTTCATGTCGTAAAATGGTAAAGAACTCATATAGATTAATTGTGATTACATTAGATACATAACTAATATAGAAACTACTAACACCCAAAACCGCAAAGGTTGGCCTGAGAAAGATCAGGTAAACACTCCTGAGTGCAGGACCAGCCCAATCCAGTTCCACATCTGTCCAGCATTGAAAACAAGCACCCTCACGGGAGCTTATAGGTTATGGGCAGAATAAAAAACTTGTCACAAAAAAAAGAAGTTATTTTGCAACATAGCATACTTCATGGAAGTAATTTCTTGTTCTGTTGAGGTGTCAATTCTTAGAATAAAACTGAACTTCTTTTAGTTGAACGTCATGTGTGAAAAAGCACCATACATTTCCAAGCAGTGTATATGCCATTCCAAATGTGTCTTAGATTAGGGGATTCAGGTAGGAGAGTGCTGAGGATATGGGGGGGGGGGGGGCCTGCTTACGTAAATCTGCCTATGATGTAGGTGCCATCATAATGTCATATTGTATGGGTGTTTAACATGAGTTTAATATCAGTTTAATATCAGTTTTTATTTGCACACTTACTTTAGAAATTCACTTCCAATGGATATCACATTGGAAAATGTAATATTCAATGACACAAAGGATATAGTGTATCCTAACCTGGCGCGCGGCATTAATAGGATAGGCCAAGGACTGGTTGCATCAGTGTCAGGATCATGTGGCTGAGTGGGATATCAGCCTGTGGTTGATTTCTCAGTGGGGCAGCACTATAAAGCCATCATGAGTGCACACTGTCACAAGTCGGTACCCGTTCCTATATGACTTCAGTTGTTGACAGGAAGTACAATTCCAAACAACAAACCAACCATGGTACAGTACAACCCCGTTAAACCAAGCTCGGTTAAACCAAACGATCGGTTAATCCAAACAGATTTCTAGGGTCCTTTCAAGTTTGGTTTAATGAGGTTGTACTGTATAGGATTTGTGGCAGTTGGTTGAGGGCTGAGAAGTGCGGTTGTGGGTTGTGAGTGGAGGGCGGAGAGTGGGGGGGAGGGACTGAGACTAGTGTGAGTGGAAGGCGGAGAGTGTGTGTGTGTGGGGCGGGGGGGGGACTGAGACTAGTGTGAGTGGAAGGCGGAGAGTGTGTGTGTGGGGGGGGGACTGAGACTAGTGTGAGTGGAAGGCGGAGAGTGTGTGTGTGTGGGGGGGGGGGGGGGGACTGAGACTAGTGTGAGTGGAGGGTTAGTGAAATGTTGTACGACACGCTCACCACACATCAACATCCAACACATAGGTCTAATCAGTGTCCCATGTGCCCCCCCCCCCCCCCCCTGAGACTCGTATGTGTCATAAACACGATGCCATTAATTTAAAGTGGGTGTCCATAGCTATAACTATATTTATGGCCACGATTGATGGATACATCACTGGGACCTGTTAACTGCAGTATTTATTCTACGATCAGTGGAAGGTATACCCCTACAGCCAATGTGGAGATTGGTATTATATATAATCCAATCGAGATGACCACACACACACACATATATATATATATATATATATATATATATATATATATATATATATAGGGAGAGAGAGAGAAATACTGATTTCCCAGCAAAGTTCGCATTATTCATATGCACATGGATTATATATATTAATTATATATCTTGTACAACTCCATTCAAAACTGAATCTTTATTTTAATCTTCTTTTTTTTATTGGTGTTTACAGGGTTTTGCGCCTGATCTCTTCATTCATCTAAAAGAACACACAACAACTCAAAATGATCATAGGATTATACAAGTGTAAGAAACAGTGATTTTCCAGCAAAGTTCTCATTAATCATATGCACATCTTTTATATAATTATATTATATATATATATATATATATATATATATATATATATGTATATATATATATGTAAGTAGAGCACTGCGACCTACCGGGCGACCCACGACACAGTGGCGCCACCTGTATATACGGATGCATATATATATATATATATCTATATATATATATATATATTGTAAAACTCCATTTGAAGTGAACAACACTTCAAAGCGGAAATTTCCCAGGGCAGCATGGCGTCCATTATGTCCTTCAACTGAACCATGCAAATGCTTGGTAATAGTTCTATTTAGAACAAAATTGGTAATAGAAATCTGGAGGAACTATGCCGTCATTGTACCTAAGTTTGGGAAAATGCTGTTCTATTTAGTTTTTATCTCTCACCATTATATATGCCGTTGCCTAAGTTGACTCCTGACATAATAGCTGTTAATTCTAACTAGATCACAGGGAAGCATTGTGTGTACGTCTTCCTTTCTTTACAGTCACGGTGTACCTTAATAACATTGGATCATGGCAATCCAGCGATATCGACATGTATGTTCCTTGAAAAGGAATATTGTGAAATGCTTTTGTTAAACTTATACAACAAATACGTAAAAGAGACACCTTCTCAAGACCTGATTTTGGAGAAATGAGTCAATGGGTGCAGCTATATCGACATGTATGTTCCTTGAAAAGGAAAATTGTGAAATGCTTTTATTGAACTTATACAGGTATGTATACAGTGGTATGCAGGTATTGCAATAGCTCAGGGAGTTTGATGCCCCTGCCCTGCAGAGTTGTAAACCACTGCCTTGTGGTACAGGTTCTTGACAGAACTGGAGGCTATGAGAAATGAGCAAAATGGTTATTCAATGTTCAATATCTGGTCTGAAACTTGCAATCCAAAATCAGCAGCCTTTTCTGCTAATACAATAAAACCTCTATAACCGACCACCTCCACAAACCATCCACTCCCCTATATTGATCAATTTATTTGGGTCCCAAACGATCGCTCATACAATACCATTGTAACGAGATGAAAGACTCCCTAAACTGACCACCTTCCTAAATGGACCATATAAAGTCGGTCCCATGGTCGGTCAATTTAGATAGGTTTTACTGTAGTAATACATAGAACCACAGTGGAGGTTTTTATCGTAAGGTTTGTGTACGTGGTGGAGGGGGTCTTTCTACCACTTGGCATTTCATTGCTTTTTCTTATAAAAATAGGGTTTACTTCTTTTATTTTAATAAAGGTGGGAAAGAGAAAAGAGAGATTGTCTCAAATTGAATAGAGGGTGGGTAATATCAGGCGATCGTGTACAACAGCCAGTTTGTTTTGTAGGTTTCATAGAACATATTGGAGATTTCGGTAACTGTCATGAAAGGAACACGCACAAAAGGGGCTCTTTTGAATGTATTCTCAAATACCAGGTGGTGAAGTAGATAGTGTATGAGGTAACACACTTGGTTACCCAATACAAACTGCCTTTTACCGCCTCCTTTTTTGTAGACTTGAAAACATACTACTATTGGTTTTTTTTCTTCTTCTTTTTTCTATTTCTTTCTTTCTCTCTTTCTCTCTTTCTTTCTGTCTTTCTTTCTTTCTATTTCTCTCTTTCTGGCTATCTTCCATTTTCTCTTTATCTCTTTCCCTCGTTCTCCCCCAGTTCCCGCCCTTCTCCCCCCCCCCCCTCCCCCAACCTCTACCGTCGCCACACACCACCACCATGTGTGAAAACCTACTACCATTGCTTTTTCTCTTTCTTTCAATTTCTTTCTCTCTTCCTGTCCATCTTTCTTTATCGCTTTCTCTCTTTCTCTTCTTCTCCCTACATTTCTCTCTCTCTCCCACTGCCATCTCTCTACCGTCCCCCCCCCGCCACCACCACCACCACCACCACCACCACACATGGCCCTTCTGCTGGGGTAGGGGTCACCACACTGAACAGGTCAAGGTTGGTCGTGGCCAAGGGGCCAGACAGCTACTGGTGGTGGGCAGACCATTGGTATCCATAGAGACCAAGAATGCCGGATTCCTATTGGTGAAACCAGGAATGCTAGATTCCCATTGGTGGACAGAGGTGGTATGATACCCATGTAACTATATAATAATAAACCAGAGGGCTGGACTCTCTCTCTTATACTTTACTCTCTTCCTTTCTCTTTGTCTGTATTGCTTTCCTCAGAGCCTATGTACATAGCCACAGATCTGAGCATTAGATTCTACAACAGTGCCCAGCGGTCTGATATCCGAGTGGGGCAGCACTATAAAGTCGCCATGAGTGCGCACTGTTAAAAGTCAGTACCCTTCCTGATATGACCTTAGATGTTGCCAGGAGGTAAAACTCTAACAACCAACCACATGAACACTTACCCACCCCGACACCCATGTACCCCACACCTACACTCGCACCCACACCCACACCCCCACCCCCACCCCCACCCACACCCACACCCACACCCCCACCCACACCCACACCCACACCCACACCCACACCCACACCCACACCCACACCCACACCCACACCCACACACCCACACCCACACTTAGAGATCTCCACCTAACTATTGTTGTTTTGGGGGAGTTTTCAGTTACATTGGTGCGCTGAAGGCTGCAAATCTGAGGCACTGTATGGGCACCACTGAAAGCAGTCCCATGTGGTCGGGAGTTGGTTTCCGATGGGTAGTGGTCAGAGAAATTGGGGGGGGGGGAGGAAGGAAAAAGGCAGCCAATAGCCGTGTTTACACGGGCGATTTAAAACGTTTCATATGAAACCACTTGCCTAGATCGACACACATTTGGCGTGTAAACGCGATGCTGTGGCGTTTTAGGGCTGAATCGCTTCATATGAAACGCTTCATCTATACCACCTCGCTAGGTGGTTTATTTGAAGCGATTCAGCTTGTTCCCAGGCGGCGGTAGTATAAAATAGTAGTGCGTGCCGGGAACAGGGGGAGCAGTAACTAATCGCTGGTGCCCGGCAGTGTTAGGGCCCGATTAGGCCGAAATCTAGTGAATGCGATCATATTTAACAGAATTACAGACTCAAATAATGAAATTTAATTAAATTAACCTTAAATTCCAAGCGATATTAACATAGCAGCTACATCTGCATCGAATCGACGTGTGTAAACTAAACAAATAGCAATGCTTGCCGGCTACAGGCGGAACTAAGGCTGCTTGTTCCCGGCGACAAAACACTTTCAAACTCTGTCAGTGTAAACGTGCCTCTGAAACGCTTCATATAAATCGCTTTGTCTAGAACGTTTCACAATTCCCCGTGTAAACACGGCTTAAGAGTCTAACCACAGTCCTCTGAAAGGGTCGTAGGGGGGGGGAGGGGGGGTGGTTAGTGTAGTTTTACCCTCCAGTATGACCCTAGGCCATACCAGGACGTGAACCAACTGGTGACATCATGCACTCATGGTGACTTTATAGTGCTGCCCCACTGGGAAATCAGACCACCAGCACCATGACCTGATGTCCCACACAGTCACATTATCCTGACACTGTGCGCCCAGTCCCTGTCCTGACCTCATAATGCCAACCGCTGAGGTGCCTACAGGTACCTATTTTTTTTAAAGTCATTGGTTTGACTCAACCAGGATCCAAACTTCAGTCCCTCCAGATTCATCGGTATGCACAGTAAGTCCGGCCAAGGCCAGAGGAAGAAGTGAAATGAGGATGGAATTAGTTAGGCAGTGGGTGGGGTTACCTGTTAGTTGTTCGTTAAAATTAGTGGTTAGTTGGTAGTGGTGCCAAGTCAGGTATGGGGATGAGCTGGGGCCTGCTATTCCTCGGTGTCAGGGTCTGGGCTACTGACAGCGTTGATATATGCGTTCTGGCAGTAGAAGCGTTCCAGGATGACTTGGAAATCCTGGAGAGGATGGCCAGAGCAGCGCTCTTGTCGCTGAGTTGGTGGTCAGAGTCCTCCATGAAGTCACTGATCTATCGGCAGTGCCACATGAGGGGAGTATGTGGGCCACATTGAAGATCTTAGTGCTGGAGGTTGGGGACATCAATCCAATGGCAGTAACCCATCTACTAGTACTACTGAACTACTCCCACACTCCACCCAGCACCCCCTACCCCCATCACACACGCCACCCTCACTCACACTCACCCTCGTCCCCCACCACCCCACCACCCCACCACCCCACCACCCCACCACCCCTGCGCCGTGGGGCCGTGAGGCTGAGGGGTGCGGGAGGGCCGGGCGGCGGTCAAAGTGTCTTACCTGGTCCCGGTGTAACGATTTCAACTTCCCCCCTTCCCAAGTTCCCCCCCCCCCCCCCGGGAATCTGAAAACGTTTTAAACTTCCCTCTGGGGAAATTAAAAACGTTTTCAGATTCCCTGGGGGAACTTAAAAACAGTTTTCAGATTCCTCCCCCTATTTTCAAATTCCCCCCTCTGGGAATTTAAAATTGTTTTAAAATAAAGAAAATTCCCCAAAAATGTAAAAGTTTTAAAAAGATCGAAAATTTATGAAAAATAGTAATTGTAGTCACCAAAATTTCCCCAAAAAGATTTGTTGTTAATCAAACAATTTCATGTAAAAAATTCACCAAAGAAATGTATATTTCACGAAAATAAAGAATTTCACACAAGAATTCGATATTTTTTTCATTATTCAAAAAAGCACAACAAATTAAAAGTTAAACAAATCGAAAATTTCATGGAAAATTTCAAATTTCCAGACAATTTCTAAGGGGGGTAGGGGGAGGGGGGAGGAAGGAAAAAGGCAGCCTGGGGAGGGCCTGGGGAGGCTGGATGGTTGGTGTAGTTTTACACACGTTTTCAAGTTCCCCGGGGGGAGGGAAAGTTAAAACGAGGCAGGGAACTTGAAAACGTTTTTAAGTTCCCGGGGGGGAACTTGAATCAGGGGGGAATTTGAAATCTTTACACCGGGCCCGGCGCCTTTTGATCAATCACAATGCGCCGAGATGAGGCGAGACAAGCATAGGCCGCGTCCGCTGTCAGGACTCGGCGCTTTTTTTATATGCCTCACCATTGAGAGGTCTGTGGGAAAGTTTTGCCGGCAAGGAGAAGGTGAGTGTGTATGTGAGTGTGGAGAGGGTGTGTGAGGCGCGAATGGAGAGATGTGCTATATATATATATATATATATATATATATTACACACACGTCAGGGTTCACAGCGTGTATGTAATATATATTATATATATATATATTATATATATATATATATATATATATATTATATATATATATTATATATATATATATATATAATATATAATATATATATTACACAGACGTCAGGGTTCACGGCGTGTGCCGCCAACAAGGACGCCCCTGACTTTCAGAACCTGTCATCTTTTGTCAAATTGTCCGGATGACTTATGCGCCCTTGTAAACAAACTCAACGCGCGCACACAGATATATGTATATATATATATATATATATATATATATATATACGGCATATGTATGCGTGATATATACATGTATATTTCACAGGACGCCACTTTCCCCTAAACTCCTCAACTATTTTTACATGCTTACACTTCAAATAGGTCAACAGTTAGCCATTTAATATAACAGTTACTTCAAACTAAAAAACAGTAGATTATAACAAAAAAATTAATATATTGTCATGGGGTTGATGAAAATGGGAAATATGGCGCCTAGAGCGGGACTCGAACCCACATCTCTTGGCATTCCGGGCCAGTATGCTAACCATTACACCACCTAGGCTCCCTGACGTTCTATTACACCAATTTAGTATTCCTCTTATGGGAAGATCGCGAGTTCGCGAGTTCGGTTCCCGGTCGAGTCAAACCAATGACTTAAAAATTGATACTTGTTACTTCCTAGCCTAGGGCTCGCCATTATTAGGATAGGGCAAGGACTGGTTAGCTCAGTGTCAGGATAATTTGACTGAGTGAGCTATCGGGTCATGGTGCTGGTGGCCTGATTTCCCAGTGGGCAGCACTATAAAATCGCCATGAGTGTGTACTGTCACAAGTCGGTACCCATCCTGATATGACTTTAGATGTTGCTAGGACATAAAACAACAACAAACAAACAACCATTTTATGTGGCAAATAACGGTTTACTGAGGTCATCAGTATGTAAGTTGAATATCTAGTGTAAAATCTAAGCAAGTGTTTTGGTTAAGGAAATGTTTTGTTTTCATCGGACTATGCAGCTGGAAGAGTCATGTGCCCTAGATACCCTACGATATCGCATTTGGTCGGTATCGTGAAGCTGTAGTTTGCTATATATGTGAATAAACCGGACGCATTTCTTAAATCAGGTTATATCAGAATGTATGAGGTTTCCGATAACCAATAATTGACGGCTGACAGCCGAGGATTCCGATGGCGCTTTTCTTGTATTATTTTTTTAATGATATGTGTGTAGCTGACTCCACACACAAACACACACATACACGCACAGACACAAGGCTGTTGGGTTGGTTTATTGGGGTTTCACGTCCTAGCAGGAAGTTTACCAATGTGTGTTAGTGATTAGTATGCACTCAGAGCAACTTTGCAGTGCTGTCCCATTAAGATACCACAACAACACATGATATCCCACTCAGCCACCTTATTCGAGTACTGAACTAACCACTCCTTGCCCAATCCTAGTTATGTTGGGCATCAGGCAAGATAGCAGTCACAAGTATCATTTTTGTAAGTTTGACGCAGCTGGAACTGGTGGCTGAATCGGTAAAGTGTAGACTTCCCATGCCGAAGGTTGGTAATTCGAAACCCGGCCGAGTCAAACCAATGACTTACATAATTGACACATGGTGCTACTTACTAACTTAGCCTGGCATTCGACATTTCTAGGATATGGCAGGGACTGGTTAGCTCAGTATCAGGACAATGTGACTGCAGGGGACATCGGGTCATGCTGTCGGCAGCCTGGTCTCCCAGTGGAGCAACACCTTGAGTGTGCACTGTCACAAGTCAGTACCCATCTGGATATAACCTTAGATGTTGCCAGGATGTAAAACCCCAACAAACAAAACAGACTCGGCCAGTGACCCCCATGAACATCACACACACACACACAACACAAACTGGCTGTCAATCGGCGCACTGCTAACCGAATCTGTGTTTGGTGAGTGTACATTATTTCCTCCGTAGGTTTCTCAGCGCGCACAGGTTGGTTATTGGAGTCTTACGTCCTGGCAAGATCTAAATGTCATATCAGGACAGGTACCGAGTTGTGACAGTGCACATTCATGGCAACTTTATAGTGCTGCCACAATGTTAAATCAAGCCAGCAGGACCATGACCCGATATCCCACTCAGTCACATTATCCTGATACTGAGCTGTAACCAGTCTTTGCCCTATCCTATTAATGCCGAACACCAGGCTAGGAAGCAACAATTATTAATTTGATAAGTCATTGGTTTGACTCAACCGGGAACCGAACTCCTGATCTCCCACATCCGATGCCCTCGCTCTACCGATTCGGCTACCACGTCCGTTCCAGCTCAGCGGGCACAGTGATGGTGTGGTGGTGTGGTGGTGTGGTGGTGTGGTGGTGTGGTGGTGTGGTGGTGTGGTGGTGTGGTGGTGTGGTGGTGTGGTGGTGTGGTGGTGTGGTGGTGTGGTGGTGTGGTGGTGTGGTGTGTGGTGGTGTGGTGGTGTGGTGGGATGTTGATGTGTTGATGTGTTGGTGTGTTGGTGTGTTGGTGTGGTGGTGTGGTGGTGTGGTGGTGTGGTGGTCTGGTGGTGTTGTGCTGGTGTGATGCTGGTGTGGTGGTGTGGTGGTGTGGTGGTGGTGTGGTGTGGTTGTGGTGTGGTTGTGGTGTCGTGGTGTGGTGGAGTTGTGGGGATGTGGTGGAGTGGTGGAGTGGTGGTGGTGTGGTGGTGTGGAGGTGTGGTGGTGTGGTTGTGTGGTGATGTGGTGGCATGGTGCTGTGTTGGTGTGGTGATGTGGTGGAGTGGTTGTGGTGGAGTGGTGGTGTGGTGGTGTGGTGGTGCGGTGCTGTGGTGGTGTGGTGATGTGGTGGTGTTGTGGGGTGGTGGTGTTGCGGTGTGGTGGGGTGGTGGTGTTGTGGTGGTGTGGTGTGGTGGTGTGGTGGTGTGGTGGTGTGGTGGTGTGGTGGTGT
>JASIRB010001343.1:0-40317 GCA_030323885.1 Branchipolynoe longqiensis | reverse complement strand
GGGGCCATATGCAGGAGTCAGTGTTAGCCAGCCAAAATGCGTTTAGAGGGGATTTCTGGTTTAGCGCAGAAAAGTTGGTATGCACGAGTCAGTGATAGGCCTAACACCGCGCGTTTAATGTCCACGACACTAACCCCGTTTCATATGACGTTTAAGTGTGGTGTTAGCGTAAGGTTGTGGCCAAATCTATTCAATGCTATCATATTTAACAGAATTACAGACGCAATAACTGAAATTTCATTAAAGTAACCCTAAATCCGAAGCAATATTAACGCTGCCGCCGCATTGGCGGCGATGTTAACATTGTCAAATCGACGAACGTAAAGTAAACAAATCGCCGCCGCCGCCGCATCGACGTCGCTTTCCATACTGGCGGCGGCGGCAGCTTGTTGACTGTACCTTCGTCGATTCGAAAATATAACTATTAATATCGCCGCCGTTATGGCAGCAGCGTTAATATTGCTTCGAATTTAGGGGTAATTTCATCAAATGTCACTTATTGCGTATCTAATTCTGTTAAATATGACAGCATTGAATAGATTTGGGCCTAATGCACTCGCTATACCTGCTATGGAAAACGGTGGCTGCGGCGATTTGTTTACTTTACGTTCGTCGATTCGAAAATATAACTATTAATATCGCCGCCGTTACGGCGGCAACGTTAATATTGCTTCGAATTTAGGGTTAATTTCATGAAATCTCACTTATTGCGTATCTAATTCTGTTAAATATGATAAAATTTCACTTATTGCGTATTTAATTGGTGGCGTTATTAATATTTATTCATATTGCCGAATCGACGAATGTAAACTAAAGAAATCGCCGTCGCGACCCGCCGCAGTGCTCACTGGTACCCGGCTCTATCGGCGGCAAAATTAATATTGTTGAATCGGGAAATAGCGGTGCTCGCCGGGAACCAGTTTCTTGTTTAGCTAACACACCCCGTTTAGGCGCCTCTGCATACGGCGTGACATACTTCGCGCGGGCGGTTATAGCTAAACGCGTTTACAGGCTAACACCAATCGACGATATCACCGACTCCTGCATATGGCCCCTGGTGTGTAGCTCAGGGCTACATATTTAATTATCAGTAGTTTTGCTCGTATAGTCTTTTATATTATATAAACTAAGGAGGCTATGCTTGCTACTGAATTACAACATTTTATGAAGTATTCAGACACACAGATACCCCGTGTGTTTTTTGTGTCTGTTATTACTTTTTTTTTTTTTAAACAACTTCTGGTGCAAGCAAGTGCTAGCTAACGCGTGAGTGGGAGTATCGAAAGTAATATGTTGTTTGTTGAGACTTAGGTCTACATCCTACCAACAGGTATGGACATATCAGGAGGGTATATATATATATGTCGTAGGGAAAATTGGAAATATTACGCCTAGAGTGGGATTCAAACCCACATTTCTTTGCATCCCGGGCCAGAGTGCTAACCATTACACCACGTAGGCTCCTTGATATCAACACACTACCCACGCCTACCTGTCTATGTGATTACTTGCCTGAGAGGTCAGTGCAGACTACTACACTCGTCACCCCTGGAATTGTAAGTTGTGTTAATGCTTACAATTACATACATACAGGCAATGCACTAACACAGACATACACAGGGTAGGTTCAACAACTATACAGAACACAGCTTGTACAGGATCATGGTCACGGCAACCAGTATCATGGGGTGATGAAAATGGGAAATATTGCACCTAGAGCGGGACTCAAACCCACATCTCTTTGCATTCTGGGTCAGTGTGCTAACCATTACACCACCTAGGCTCCCTGATATCAACACACTGCCCATGCCTACCTGTCTATGTGGTTACTTGCCTGAGAGCTCAGTGCATACTACTATATATATGTGTGTGTGTTTCTTATATAATTTATAATGATGCTATAAATAATGGCAGCTTCTGTAATGTTCCCACTGTCTTTCCTGACACGCTCACCCATACCAAAAGAACCCGGTGTTCTCTGCGGAGCTGTTATTCTCTCCTTCCCGCTTCCTCCTACCCCAATTTTTATTTAGACTAGAAGCATTGCCTCACGATTTTTCGACTGATTTAAGGCATACGTTTGATATTTAAGAAAAAGAAAACAGATCGCAGGGAAGATATATACAGACTAGGGTTTCAATCTGTAGTGCTTCCCTTATACCCCCATCACACCAAACTAGTTCTCACTAGGTTCTTGAAAATGTTGCTGAACGGGCTCAAACTGTGTGCGAACGGAATGCACGTATTGGCAACTTTTTAGTCTGTTTACGAATGGAATGGATTGGCTAGAACGGAATGGTGCTCCACAACTTTGAGCATGCCCAACATTTTCTTGCAGCCACGTTCTACCCCGACCACAGCCTGTTTTAAAACGTGGTCGGACATTTTGAGAACTAGTTTGGTGTGATAGGGGTGTAACTTAGTGAAGGGTTTTCAAGCATTGTAGCTGAGACTGGTGAGGCTGTTCACCTGTTTGCGGACGGAGTAGCATAGTCCCAGCTGCTGTGTGCACCTTGGCCCACGATTTGTAGACTGCGGAAGCGTTACTCCAGGCACTTGTCTAGTCTCATCTGGCGATCAGGACACCTGAGCTCAGACAATGACGCCCGGCATGTCGACTTATTTGTACCGACCACTCAATGGTGCTTTGTTTGGTTCCAGCACCGAAAACAGAATAAAAACGGGGAAAAGGGAGAAAAGAACAAACAACAAAGAAACTTGGTATGTTCTGTGTATATTGAAATCGGATCTATTACTAGGTATGTGCCAAACAAATTCAGACTCCTTCAATAATAAAACAAAAGGAATTACCGGAAAGAGCTTGAAAATACCTTTAAAATGACAGCAAGACTGAGAATCGGTCGAATATTAAGGAAGTTATGTCGTTTTCCATCTCTGAAATTGGGCCTTATTTTCTTCCATTAAATTAAGGTAAAAGCAATAGATTCCTGTGACCCAGGCGTGAATGCCAAGTCGCATGAGGCAGAGGTGAATCTCAGAAAAAGTGATAAACACAAGTGGCTGAAGTGCATACCTGTTGCATCCCTGATTTCGCCAATCTTGATGTAATCATCAAAATTTCCTCAATTTCAACAGTATATAAGATTAATAATGGTTATTCACCAGTCTACTTTTTAAATGTTTCAGATTGCTATAAAAGTGTGAATTAGCAGGTTGAAATTGAGTGAAACTTTTAAAGTTGTTATTGGAATAGCTGTTTGTTTGGCTGTTGTTGTTTTATGTCCTAGCAACATCTAAGGTCATATCAGGACGAGATATTGGAATAGCAAAACTTGACCAAATTGAAATATTTGTAAACCATGCTGTAAAGGTATTCCCCTACTACATAATAGACTAGGAATACCCAAGATTGACCAATGCAAACCGACCACAGAAGCGTTTTTCTACACCCTTCCACAAACAAAGTGGGATTTGCTGGATCAGTTTTGTGGTAAGAAGATATCCGCCGCTGATTCCCGGTTTGGCACATACCTACTATTACTTTATGACATTAAACAAATTGGTTCGATACTCAGAAAAATTAGGCCCCGCATCCCGACTTATTTGGGCTTTCGTGTATCGGTAATTCTGTTCCCTGGCACCCATAAGACAATTGGTGTTAGATGTGAGTGAACTTCACACCAGCCGCCACTTCCCCCCCCCCCCCTCAACCCCACCCCCACCCTCTAACACCCAAATATCATTGCTGGCGCTGTCTACTTTACTGATGACCGGATGCGGTGGCCGAATCGGTAGAGCGCAGGCCTCCCCTGCGAGAGATCGGGAGTTCGATTCCAAGTTGAGTCAAACCAATGCCTTACAAAATTGATACTTATACTTTAGATTCCTAGCTTGACGCTCGGCATTATTAGGATAAAGCAAGGACTGGCTAGCTCAGTGCCATCATAATGTGACTGAAGGGGACATGAGTCTTAGTGCTGGTGGCCTGATTTTCCAGTGGGGCAGCACTATAAAGTTGGCACGTGTGCACACTGTCACACGTCGGTACCTGTCCTGATATAACCTTAGATGTTCTCAGGACGAAACAAATCCAACAACCAATCAACCAACTTTACTGATGTCTAATAATAGACCTGGAAATGGCCCCGCCCCATTCCCGCTCAATACGGTTCCACTTCGCATATCGGATGGTGTGCGCTGGGCATTAGAATTTAGCATCTGAGCTTCGCACCCAGTTTTGCAATTGATGATATTCTGTTCTGGGTTATTTGCATTGAGTCAGCCAAGGACTTTACCTTCGAAGTGAGCCCTAGAACTATCAATCTGTATTTTCTGAAAGTGTTCATGCATTCCTTTAAAAAAAAAGACTAACAATGAAATCCTTAATTAGAAAAGATTATAACAGCTGGCTGAATAACCAGATGAGATAACCAAATGAGGTGAGTGTCCACTGTCCATGTGGCAGGATGTGGGATTCAAAATCAGGCTTTGAATCCCGACTGAGTCTAAGTATTGACTTAAAATAGTATACTGAGCCTCGTGCTCAGCATTACTTGGATAGGGAAAGGATCAGTGGAACAAGGGACACCTGGGCACATATGTATGTTTCCGGGTTAGCGGTCGTAACCCTGCGTCGTGCGGATTTCCTGGGTTAGCGGCGAAAACTGCGTACGTATGTGTCGGGGTTAAACTAACTCGGCGAGCGTAAAGTCACCTGCACTAACCCCAAGCGAAAGGAGGGTTAAAGGTGGGGTTAGGCACCGACTCTGCCCAAATCTATTCAATATTTAACTGAATTAGATACGCAATAAGTGAAATTTGATCAATTTAACCCTAAATTCGAACCCTTATTAAGGCTACTGCTGCATTGGCGGCAATATTAATAGTGTAAAATCGACGAATCTAAAGTAAACAAATCACCGCCGCCGCAGCGACGTCGATATCCATACTGTCCAACGTCAAATAAAAATGGCCACCACCATCACCGCCGAATCGACAGCAATATATTAGGCCCAAATCTATTCAATGCGATCATATTTAACAAAGTTACAGAGCCAAATAGTGAAATTTTATCAATTTAACCCTAAATTTGAACCGTTATTAAGGCTGACGCCGCATTGGAAGAGATATTAATAGTGTCGAATCGACGAATGTAAATACCCACACAGGGGTTCCCCGAATCTATAAATAACTGAAACGTTAGCTAACTCGGGCGCGTTTTGGTCACATACATCCCCTGTGACACATTTGGAACTCTGGGGTTAGCTAACCCGGCACCCTCCTTCAACCCTGGTCCGGTTAAAAATTGGCTCATACATATGGCCCAAATGTCCACAATTGGCATTTCCCTCGCTTATAAGTTGCATAGTCCGATGAAAACATCAACTTTTCAAAACCGAAACAATGATCTAGATTTGCTTCAACAGATCTGTCGTACATACTGGTGCACTTGTGAAACATTTGCAACCACATAGAAGGGAATACTGAGACAATTTAATAGAACCTGTTACTACAGAAGCCTATTGTTTCAGAGTGTTGGCTGGCTTGCTTGCTGACAATAATTTGGCATGGTTGCACTTCAAATATCTCAAAAACTAGCCATTTAAAATAAGAATTACTTGAACCTAAACATGATCAACCTATATTTATCTCAGCAAATGACACAAACTCAAAAGCAATCGGACTATGGCACTTTAATCAACAAATGTAAGAACAACAAAATAACCCAAAACAGAATTTGTTTATAACAATAACATTTAATTCCTGAATCAAAACTAAATATTGTAATGCCTTGTGCCCGGCTAATGGAGACGTGTCCCTTGTAATAATCTTAGTATATAGTCAAGAGTGATGATACGGTAGGTCTTCATAAGAATGTATTACTTCCTTAATTGAACATTTAATGCGTTAACATTGACATTCTTTAAAGGGAGAGGAATCCTAATAGAATATCCTCGTTATGTAGGTTAATTCAACGCGCATATTTATAAATGCTTCCGTGTAGAAAGAAATTTGCTCAACCAAATTAATTCTTATGCCAATAATCGTGAAATGAAAGCATCCCAAATTATTTGTTGGGGATGGACGTCAAAATGTAAGGCACAGGCGTGTTGAAAAGAATAGATACTTTGGGCTGAGAATATGCATAAAACCCATACAGATGGCTATCCCTGAAAGTGACAGTTTTATTGAAGGAGTTTCACATGAATAAAGAAAGGAACCATTTATATCTTAGAAGGAAAAAGGGGGAACTATAATTGAGAAAAATGGCAGTATCTTTGCTATCTGCATTATATACAAATTCAGCAATGACGGCTTTGACTCTGCTGTTATTATTGATGGGGCAACAACATACTGATAGCATCTTAAAGCGCTATTGAAACAGGTGATTTAGAAGAGGCGATAACACAGTGTGTAGTTAATACAAATAGTATGCAGATGATTTGAACTAAGCCAGTGCGTAAATCCTGCTGTGTGCCCGTACTACGCCAATGGTGAGCAGATGGGAGTAGATAGATAAGGACTCTCTTCTTGTGATTTCAAAATAAAACATTTAGAATTCATAGTTAATGATGATCTGGGGGTCAAAGATGTTACACAAATGCTTAAAACTATTTTTAGCAATATATATATATATTCTCCTCGCTTTGTGAAATTTAAGTGATATAACCCAATGAAAACATAAACTTTTCAAAACCAAAGCACTTATCTAGAATTGATCTAACATATCCAAGTTAGAAACTGATGCAGTTATTAAACACACTTGTGGCATAGAAGAAATATTCAGCCAGTTCAACAGAACCTGATAGTGTTGAATCAATGGGGTTCAGCATTTTGACGTGCATCCCAATAAATAATGTGGGATGCTTTCTTTTAAATTTCTCAAAAGTGAACTCTTTGAAATAAAAGTAGCTTCAATCTGAAATAATGTGAAGCCTAATCATCAACCTAATATATTTAATTAAAATGATGTCAGAGATTGAAAACCATGGGACGATGCAGCTTTAAATGAACTACATTAAATGCTTCCACGGACAACAATATGCACATTATCAAGTGGGACGTCACGAGTGTTACGTCATAGAGTCATGAATATTTATTGCATTGCACTGAACTATTTTGAGTAGCAATTTAATTTTATGCATAATAGCTCTGGACTAAAAGGAAATCCCTACCTACTGTGTTTGATCTTATATAGCTCATTATATGATGTCATTCGTGAAAGGGATCTGTAGAAATCCAAACCTCATAAGGTAGCCATCGGGCTTCAAAGCTGCTATTATTTCTCAATGTAGATATTGGGGTAATTTCCTTGAAAACTTGTAATGCGATGAATTGTTTCTTTATAGCCCTTCTCTATGAGAACCCATGAGTCTAAGTAACATTTTATACTGAAAGACTAACCAAATGTGTATAAAGAGGTAATGCTGAACATCACACTACCAGCTGAGAAGGGTTCTTCTAACTGAATGACCCCAATAATCACAGTTTGATCACAGTGATCATCGATCTTGATTTGGCCCTATATAATTCCCAAAGAGTACTTTATTTCAAGATGCATGACCAAGAAAAGTCCTAATTTTAGCCATGAGTTAGGGATACGTAACAGGGTTATTTGGCGGGAGGGCAAGGTGGCGCCACTTACGGTTTCAAAGTTTCAGCTTAAAATCTAAAAGGCCCGCAAGGTGGTTCCACCATACGGAGTCGGCCTCTGAGGGGACTGTTGGCGCTTATGGGGCAGTCACACTACGACGTGTTGCACCAACGTTGGACAACGCATGCCAATGTGTTGGGTTTTGGGGCGAAATTGTGGGATGCGTCGGGATGCGTTAACGGCGTTACAAACGCGGTACCGGCGCGTCGGTACACGTCGGTACACATTGAGTCTGAACCAACATGTTGGTGCGCGTCGGGCAGCATCAAAAGTTTTGCGCTTGCACAAAACTTTCGAAGCTGGCCGACGCACGCCGACGGGTTGATAACACGCTTGCAACCCGCCGACTTGGTTTAACGCGCTGGCGACATGGCGATAACACGGCGATAACACGGCGATAACACGCTAATCAAGCGTGAGAACCCAGCAACGGTTGTTTGAAATTGGGTCAAGCGGCCATGGGTTTTTTGTTTTCCACCCCCACCCCACCGGCGCAACACGTTGGCGGTGCGCCAATAACACGCCAGCAACGCGCCACCCCCACACCGTCAAAGCGCCGACAACACGCCGATGGCACGCTGGGAACCCACTGGTGGGACATTGACATGTTGTTCCGCCACACGTCGCAACACGTTGGCGGCGCACCAATAACACGCCAGCAACACGCTGCCAACACGCTGCACTGCGTTGAGTTTTCTCGAAACACGCCGAAAAGTTTGACGTTTCTCGACGCGTTGAATATATTTAGCACGTTGGCGGCACGCCGGGAGAAAGGTTGGGGGTGTAGGGTGGATTCCTGCCGTCGGTCACCGCCTGCGAATTACCCATGATCGGATTAACATGAAGATTTGAATACAGGAAAGTTGTGGTGGTCCTCTTACGGCCCCTTTGATGTGTTGAAATGTTATTTTGTCAACTGCCGATAGATTCCACATGGGTAGTGGAGGTTTGGCTGGTTGTTGGAATTTTACATCCTGGCAACATCTAAGGGCATATGGGTAGTGGAAGACGGCACTGTTATAGAAAAGAGTTTTATATTTTGAAGTCAGCTTAGTAAATTGTTCAATCACGCACATATGAACCTTATCAAAAACTATTAGAAAGGGCAAAAGACCAGACGGGATGGCCGTCTGAGTTGAGCGTCTGTCTCCCTTGTTGGTATGTCGTGGGGTTCGAACCCATGGGTTCGAACCCTGGTCGAGTCAAAGCAATGACTTCAAAATTAATATAAGTCGCTTCCTAGCTTGGTGCTCAACATTATTAGTATAGGGTAAGGACTGGTTGGCTCAGTGTCAGGATAATGTGACTGAGTGGGATATCAGGTGATGGTTCTGGCCATCGGGTCACCCAGTGAGGCAGCACTAAAAAGTCGCCATGAGTGCGCACTGTCATAAGTTGGTACCCGGGGTGATATGACCTTAGATGTTTCCAGGACGAAAACTCCAACAACCAACCAACAAATTACAGGGATGTCAGTTTGTCTGGACATAATGTCGCTGTGAAATGTGTGAAATGCGTCACATAATCTGTGAAAGTTACTCCTGCACCTACAAATCACGGTTTATAAAACAGTATAATAATCTACTGGTAACCCTGTGCCATAAAAATCGATACTCTCATGAAAATTTGCTGGTACAGAAACACTAATAAAGCTGCCATACTTATCCTCAAATCAATGTTCCTCGCCATCCCAAAGCTGCATATTTCGATGAAGCATCAAGTTTTCAAAATCAAAACAATTATCTAGATTTGATTCTACATATCTAACTGATGCACTTATTAAGTATTTGTTGCCACATAGAAGGGAACACTGAGTCGATTTAATAGAACCTGTTGCTGCAGAAGCCTATGGTATCAGAGTTTTGGCGTGCTTGCCAAAATTATTTTCACATGTTTTGAATTTCAAATATCTCAAAAGGTAGCCATTTCAATTAAAAGTTACTTCAAACTAAAGTTATGTAGATGATAATCATCAATTTAATATACTTATCTCAGAAAAATGTCAGAAACTCAAAACCAGCGGACTATGCAACTGTAAACGATAACGACGTTCACTGAAACCATGATGAGAAGAAATGATGCAACTGAGACAAAACCAAGTTCTATGAATTACCTTTAAACAATGTTCATATATATAAAAGCAAGCATCGTGACAGAGGATGAGAAGAAGAAAACTAGTTTATTAAATCGCATAAATAAAAGAAGAAAATCATTAAGTTAGCTATATGGATATCAATACTTTGCAAAACCGATCAAAAGGACTAGCATTGTACTGTTCCTCGGCCTATAGTCAATCGAGAGGTACCAAGTCTATATGGAGGGAATGACTTCAAAATTGATACTTGTCGCTTCCTAGCCAGGTGCTCGGCATTATTAGGATAGATCAAGGACTGGTTTGCTCAGTGTCAGGATAATGTGACTGAGTGGCATATCAGGTTGTGGTGCTGGTGGCCTGGTCTCCCAGTGGGGCAGCGCTATAAAGTCGCCATGAGTGTACACTGTCACAAGTCGGTACCCATCCTGATATGACCTTAGATGTTGCTAGGACGTAAAACAAAAACAAACAAACACCTATAGGGTTGGATCTTTTCAAATTCGCCCCCACTACTTATACAGAATTTAAGTGCCTCCTCACTTTCTCAGATTCAAAACGGGGGTACAGATAATGACCAGATGGAATGTCCAAATGAGTTGACTCAGTATTCCTTTGTATGTGGCAATAAATGCTTAAAGTTGCATAGTTCAATGGTTTTGAATTTCATTGAAAATAATTTAGATAAAGATCTTATGTCGATCGTTATAATCTACTTTAATTTAGTGTGAAGTAACTTTTATTTTAAATTGCTAACTTTGGATATATGTGAAGTGCAAACATGTGAACTTAAAGTTGCATAGTCCGATGATTTTAAGTTTCTGTCATTTTCCTGAGATAAATACATTAAATTGATTGTTATAATCTACCTGAGTTTAGTCTGAAGTCACTTTTATTTTAAATGGTAACCTTTTTAGATATTTGAAGTGCAGGCATGTAAAATTAGTTTTAGCAAGCATGCCAAAACTCTGACACCATAGGTTTCAGCAGTAACAGCTTCTATTAAATTGACTCGGTATTCCCTTCTATGTGGCAACAACTGTTTAATAAGTGCCTGAGTATCTAAGTTAGATATGTAGAATCAATTCTGGATAATTGGTTTGGTTTTGAACATGTTATACTTCATCGGACTATGCAGCTTTAATTTGGGTAAGGATGTTAACACTGGTTAAAATTCTGATACCATAGACTGCAGCAGCAAGATATTTGATTAAATTGACTCGGTGAGCAACAGATGCTTAATTAATAAGTGCAGCGGTGTTTAAGTTAGATAGATATGCAGAATTAAATCTGAGATCATTATTTTGGTTTTGAAAAGTGTACATGCTTTCATCGGACTATCGCGCTTTCAGGTTGATTGGTTGTTTTACATCGTCTAGACAGCAGAGGAGATATTCATTGCAACAGCATGTGAAGGTCGCTGCGTATTGTGTTACTGTTACCTATCACCTTTGCAATGTTGTTATTTTCTGATTAGAATACACCAGTCAATGAAAGATCCAATAATGCAGTGGTAGTACTTCTGGAAATAATAGTTGTTTTGTGTGTTAAGCCAACATAATTATATTGCCAGTATTATACACATACATTTATTGTGTGGTGTATCCACTAAGTAATAACTTGCTATAGGCTCCAAGGTGATCAATCCTCAGCTCACTTATCTGTTTTATGTTAGATCTACATGAGGCATTCTTTATATGCTATTATAGACCTAAAATGATGGCTATAAGAAAAAGGAACCCTAAAGGAAAGCCTAATAGTAAAGGAGCTTAAAGGCACGTTAGTGGACGTTGTTGAACGTAGTGGAGGCTAACATAGTTGAACATAGTTGAACGTAGTTGAGCATAGTTGAACGTAGTTGAACGTAGTTGAACGTAGTCGAACGTAGTTGAACGTAGTTGAATGTACCACCATCCATACTTCTCTGGTACGTTCAACTTCTTTCAACTATGTTCAACTACGTTAGCCTCCACCTCATTCAACTACGTCCACTAATGTGTGTGTGACCAGGCCTTTAAAGGGAGCCTAAAAGCAGGATTAAAAGGAATCATTAAAGTGAGCGCATAAGCTACTCTAAAATGAAACCAAAAAGGAAGCCGAAAAGATAGCACAAACAAAGACGTACAAGCTTAACCGTTTTGTCCTATTTCCAAAAGATTTCCATATGATTCCATGTTGGTTTCGTGGGCCTGCTGCAGGCCGCCGCCTCTCCATCCCTCCGCCGGTTCACCACCTTCGTTAGATGAAACCCGGGCTAAGGGCGGACAGCCTGAGTGCCACATATGTACGGGCTCTACCCCTCCTGCATTAAATATGTATTTATTGCTCTCTTGGTTTACTGGCTCTACCCCGGCCGCATTTAGCTGTATATTAATTAATGTTATTCTGAAATAAAGGAGCCGGTGTACTCTGCCGCCGCTGTCACTTATAAACACCTGAGATATTACTATTTGTTATTCATGTTCAAGTTAATATGGTAGGTACAAATCCTATGGAGGAGGAAGTAGGCTACACACAGCCAGCTGGGCAGAAGGCCCTTAATACTGAAGATAATAATGAATCATTGGTATAGATTTGACCATAGCGGTTCATATACTAAGGGACCGGTGGATAGGAAGGAATGCAAGGAACGTTTCAATCACTTTATAAGAGCTCACAACTTTATTTCTCTTCCTACCAATACAATCTAGGTTCACCAACATCACCAATATGAATAAATACTTCCCCTCCCATCTTTTAGAATTAATAATGTTTCGAATTTCCACAATTAAAGCCTAAAACATCAGAGCATGCAAAAACATGTCCAATGGGTCAGAGCCTGACTGCTCGACCAGTCTAAGTTGCTAGGAGAGTAGTGTGGGATGCCGCGTCGCATCTCTTAGCAACGAGTTACAGCAGTGAACCCTTCCCCGCATTTGATGGCCAATGCGGGTTTGTCTTGGTGAGCAGCCCGCATTTCCAAATGCAGGTTGCTCGACCCAAGCCCACACCGGCCACAGCTCGATTATAGTCTCACCCACTTCACAAGGAACATAAAAGGGAGCACAAAAGGAAGCCCAAAAGGAAGGCCAAATAAAGCCTTAAAGAATCCTAAAGGGAAGTGTAAAAAAAAGGCTAAAAGGAAGCCTAAACGGAAGAATAAAAGGAAGTTTAAATGGAACACCAAATGGAACACTAATGGAAGCCAAAATTGAAACCTAAATGGAAGCCTAAACCGAAGCCTAAAGGGAAACCTAAAAGAAAGCCTAAAAGGAAGCCTAACTATAAGTCTAAAAGTAAACCCAAGAGGAAGCCCTGAGAGGAAGTCTAAGAGGAAGCCTAGGAGGAAGCTAAAAAGAATCGTGCAAGTCAACTGTGTATGTGTCAAATGGGTCGAATCCCAGTCCTTCCACAATGTAAAACATGAGAAATCCCGAAGAATGAAGCATCCTCATTTCCCCTACACACAATAACAATTCTAAATAAATAATGGACCTTAAATATATAGATTGCTCCTAGATGCTTTTTTTAAAAAACAAAAACAAACTTGATAAATACAATCCTGCACATTCAATATTGTTCACTGGCACTGAACTATTAATACACCTCTCAAAACGGCGGGCTTTTATAATATCCTAATGGATATACAGTTAAACCTTTCTAAATCGACCGACCATGGGACCGACTTTAAATGGTTCACTTAGGGAGGTGGTCACTTCCTTTTATCATTACAATGGTATTGTATGGGAGATCATTTGGGACCCAAATAAAGCGATCAATATAGGGGAGTGGTCAATCTGTGGAGGTGGTCGGTTAGATAGGTTTTACTCTATAATGATGCAATTAGAAATGAACAGACGAGGGATAAATCCAAACTTATAATGCCTGTAAACTGCAAGCCCATTTCTGCTGGAGACTTTCCGAATATAACACACTACTAGACTTCACTCCAATGAACAACCCTATTCCTTCGCAAGGTCCAAGCAGGCTGGTTTGAAGGTGATGAATGACAGGTTCGGAAACTGTCTGTGGGTGGAAAGCATTCCTAGGCCGAACCATTAGTCAGTCAGTAGTAGGAGCTGTCAGCAGTCGCAATATCCACTTACAGTAAAAATGACAATTTGAACGCAATTAGTAGCGCCTGGGTGCAATGCGCGATAAGAGTGCACATAAATGTACGATGGAGTTGGGAAATTATTGCTTTCATATTATTATCCTATAAAGATGAAGGCTATAAATTGATCCTATTAAACCGGAACCAGTTGACTGGGGTCCCTGGGATTCCTTGATGTGGGAGCAATTGTTAACAAGTTAGCCTGGTTTTAATAAGTATAAGTAGATAATGGTATCAATTAGCCTTTGCCACAACATGTTCACCCCTCAGGGGATTACTGCACAGTTGACAAAGGCAGACAAGAACAAAATATTAATAATGCTGTCGCAAAATTTAATTGCTTTGGTTTGGTTTATGTGAGTTTTGCGCGCTAGCAACATTAAGTTCAATGACTTGTATTTTGAGAGTGTGCATTGAGTGCAACTTTATAATACTGCCCCATTAGAACCAATCTTTCAATATTCCACTCAGTAATATCATCCTGACACTGAGCCAACCAAGCCTGTCCTTATTCTACTGATGTCCACTGCCAGACAAGGTAATGCTTCCATTTACATTTTTAAGTCTTTCATTTTGACCTGCCTGTGGATTGATCCCATGACTTCCCACATAGGAACTGGGCACGTTATGCACTTGTTAACCCCTCCCAGTTATACAAGTGATTTGGATGAAATTTCAACAGTACAGTAACTGGTGGTTACAGTGTGAAGTGGGTGGTGGCGCCACCATCGGAGATGTGGTTGGATAGGCTGGAGCAGTAGATGACAGGGCCAGACTCCATCAGTCCATGGCCTGAGTGAGTGATGGGGGAAAGAAGGGATATTCCAGGTTATTATACTCATATAATTCTTATCCAGCATATATATTTATTATTTATTATATATGAAATGGACAATATATATATATATATATATATTCATTTCATCCAAATATACTACTATCAAGAGAAGAGTGGATATCGTTTTCATTGGCGATTATTGTCTGGTCTAGATTTGTATTAATCTCACAAGTGGAAATACTACCTGGAGACAGACACTTGAGGTAGAATAAAACGGTTAGCAAGTTAATGTTGCATTTAGTATGGTTCAAGCAGTGAATATTGCAATTTTGTATTGCCTCATCCTGGTAGTTTCAAGTTACACTGCTTCCTCAATAAGGACTATAGCTGCTACCCAGCACGCCGCGTCACAGATACAGCCTCCATGGTGGAAAATGGGGATGTGCCACCTCCCATCCGTATCCATCACCTTATAGATGTACCTTAAAGTTGATTTTTTGGCCCTGCGCCAACGGTTCTACACTGCAGACAGTATGCATGACCTTTTTACTAAGGTAAAACAGGAAAACATTTTAGCCTTTTTGAGGGCAGCTGGACTGTAGCACCTCATATAGTTTACTAAATAGATTCTATCAATTATTAATAAAACTTTTCTTTTTCTATGGGATTTTGTTTCCCTTGACCACAAATATATGATTGTGAGCTTTCTAATTTAATGAGTGTCTATTGGCACATAATTGATTGTCTGCTTTTACACATAAAAGCGATGGTTTGAACAAAAAACAAACATTTCTTGCCGTGACTATGGCCTATGCTGCCGACACGGCAGAAAGCAACCACCAATCAATTAATCAACGTACCATAAACTAACTTTGCACCTATAAAGAACCATATGCCTTCTGATAATAAATCCAGGTAGGATTATTAGCATGCATTTGGTTCAAATGTTGCTTGGTTGTTGGAGTTTGACGTCCTGGCAACATCTTAGGTCATATCAGGATAGCCGGTTCAAATGGAGATTGCATTGAAATTGTCCTAGTAAATATGTTACATTAGATAAAAAAAATAAAAAAAATACCACTTCCTGTATCATGGTCTATGTGTAATTCACCAACTACTTCAGCTTCTGCCATGTAAGCTGAAACTGCGATCTGGTAAGCTAGGTTACAGCTACAGTCCTCACTGAGAAACCAGTGGAACTCAACACTTACATACTCTCCTACTACTTTTTGAAGAATTCCAGCAGTCAGCGGCATTTCCCCAATAACCTACATGTTCAACATGACTGTGTCATAGGGGAGTAATTCCAACTAGACTCCTTATGAAGATTCCTCTACCTCGATCAGGGTCCGTACACACGTGAAGATATGGAATTCAAGGCTATTTCAAGGTTTTTCAAGGCTGTTTTTGATAGAAATTCAAGACTATTTTCATTTTGTTTTCAGGGCGAAACCATTTTAATGGTGAATTGCAATTTTGGACTAATTTAGATCAGTGGATACAGTTTAATGGAATTAAAAGCTTTTCAAGACTATTTACAAAAAAATAGTGTAGTAGTCCAGACATGAGCTCCACTACCATACAGTGGCAGCAAGGACTGCTCTGTCACCATTGCAGTTTACAGCGATAGATGGCGGTACGGTAGCTGCCGGGCAGCAACCCGATATGGCTGCCACCTACTGTGTGTGGCTAGCGTACCCCCCACCCTCTCCCCTCCCCCGAGGAAGTTGACGTGGGACCCGGTAGGACAGAGGCGTGTCAGTTGATCATGGATGCCACATTGAGCGGAGAATAAAGACGTGTGAAGCAAGTTCACTCGTTCTCCTGCTTGTTTCAGGGGTCTACTTGTTTCAGAGGGTCAAGTTCCGGGCAGCCAACAAAGGGGCCCCATCACAATAGGTTAAATTCAAGGCTTTTCATAGCCCTGAAATGGGGCAAATGAAGTTCAAGACTTGCCATTCCCCGTACGGGCCCTGCTTGAATACAGTCAAGGCTAGATATATATAGCCATGGTCTGATCTTTCCTCTGATCTACTTACTATATCACAGTGCTGCCACCTAACGAGGCACAGTGGCACTATGCCAGCCACTGCAATCCACAAGTCAATAAACCTTAGACGCAGCCCTCTTTCTGACCAGAGCAGCAGGAGCGAAGGGATTATTTAAGAAAGGAAAGATCGAAATATGCTAATACTTTAGAATACAACTGGACACAGGTGGAAGTAAACTGAGACAATGGCGACTTTGTAAATGCATCGTATCACCTGAGTATCATGCCGGCAGTCTAGTTAATATAAAGGCTAGTTGAAGGGAAACACAGGATACATAGTTGTACGTAGTATAGCTATCTCGGTAGGCAAGCATTGCTCCAATCGCGAGGACAGAAATGGATATATTGGAGATTTCCAATCTAAAATAAACTACATTAAAACCTCTCTATACCGACCCCTCCACAAATCGACCACTCCTCTATACCGATCGCTTTATTTGGGTCCCAACGATACCATTGTAAGGATATTCTATCTCTCTAAACCGACCACCTCCCTAAATGGAACACTTAAAGTCGATCCCATGGTCGGTTGATTTAGAGAGGTTTTACTGTACTTCCTTTTTGTGCTACTTGACAGATCAAACAGATTAATAATCAGGTCAATATCAGGGAGGAAAGTGGTCTCCTGCAAAACACATGGAAATCAAGTCGACACCGAGACCGAGACCGACCGAGAATTTCCGCGAAATCGCGGATTTCTCCACATACGATTAGCACTGTCAGGTTTCAACTATCCTTGTTGTGGCTATATATATTATTGCACATGCCTAACTCTTTCTTGTTTGAGTGTTATGTTCTAGTAACATTCAATGTCATATAAGATGTCTAATAATGCTGAGTGCCAGGCTAGATAGCGACAAGTATCAATTTTATAAGTCATTTGTTTGACACGGCTGGGATTCAAATTTATCTTGAATGAGCATTAGCGCGGCCTTCACTATGGATAGTCGTCTAACCAGGAACATGTACTGCTTCCCAGTTGGATATTGGACTCTGTGCAAAGAGGGCACAAAGAACCAGACGGCATGGTCGAATACATTGAGCCGCCACCTCCGGTTATGATAGGTCGTGGGATTCAAACTAGCGGATTCAAAACCTGGTCGGGTCAAACCAATTACTCAAAAAATTGGTACTTGTCGCTACCTAGCCTGGCACTCGGTATTACTAGGATACGGCAAGGAGCAGTGGAATGAGGAAGACCAATTGTCAGTGATTGAAATTTCCCCGGCTTAATCAACTAATGTACCAACAAATATACATATAAATATACATGTATATTACTATGAAATAATGATAAATACCAATATATGTATAATAGAAATGGTATAACTGATTATTTCTCTAAAGAGACAACATGTATAAATGTGTATGCACAATCATTTTCTTCCAGACAAATGAATTACCCCCTCTATTTTTCAAATATATACCGGGTTATGAAGCCTGGAAAAGCTAATTTCTGAAATCAGTCCCGGTGATATCAAACCAGCAGAATTAGGCAAGTAATGCAATGAAGATCACCGTAGAGAATCTGTCATCAGCAAATGCGAGATGATAAGGAGAATAATCCCTTTAAGATTGACGCAGTCACAACTTGGTTATCTTGTGAAACCACTTAAAATTATGTTTTGAATTACTAGTAAATACTACTGACTCATTGATACTGACTCAGCATATTATGTGGGCGATGCTCAATAGCAGTTTGCGACCCTGAAGAGTAAGTATTCATATTACATGGTGGGAGTGAGTATTAAATGTCCCACGTAGGCAGTGCATCTATATATATATATATATACATATATATATATATATGTATATGCAGAAACACTCTTAGTGGGGAATTCATGAGCTTACAAATGGGTGCCAACCAGTTGATATCGTCCATTATTATGAGCGATAATGGGGATCCTCACTATACATTATATATCCGTCTGGAGCACAGGTCGGGTTAGTCACTTTTTGCGCCAGGGGATGTGGAATTACAGGGCCCTTTGCACCCTGCTTGTTAACTTTGTTTTAAATGAACTGGACACGGTGGCCGAATGGGTAGAGCTCATGCTTCCAATGTGGAAGATTGGGAGTTTGAACCACGGTCGAGTCAAACCAATGACTTACAAAATTTATACTTGTTGCTACCTAGCCTGCCAATTGGCATTACTAGGATAGGGAAAAGACTGGTTAGGATAATGTGACTGAGTGGCAAATTAGAGGTCGTGATGCCTGGTGGCCTGGTCTCCCAGTGGGGCAGCACTATAAAGTCCCCATAAGTGAACACTATCACAAGTTAGTACCCATCTTGATATCGATATCACCTTAGATATACGCACTCTGCATTAATAGAATAGGGCAAGGAGTGGTTAGCTCAGCGTCAGGATAATGTGATTGAGTGAGATATC
Source organism: Branchipolynoe longqiensis (assembly GCA_030323885.1). Lineage (NCBI taxonomy): Eukaryota > Metazoa > Annelida > Polychaeta > Phyllodocida > Polynoidae > Branchipolynoe > Branchipolynoe longqiensis. The sequence continues at coordinate 21,296 of JASIRB010001343.1, read as the reverse complement.
GGGTCATGGTCCAGCGGCTTGATTTCCCAGTGGACAAGCATGATAAAGTCGCTATTAGTGCGCACTGTTACAAGTCGGTACCCATCCTGATATGATCTGAGATGTTGCTAGGACGTAAAACAACAACAAACACACCTTAGATGTTGCCAGGATGTAAAACTCCAACAACCACCCAAGGGGGGGAAGCGTAATAAAGTCACAATAAGTGCACATTGTCACAAGACAAGTCGGTACCCATCCTGATATGATCTGAGATGTTGCTAGGACGTAAAACAACAACAAACAAACGACAAACCTTAGATCTTGCCAGGTTGTAAAACTCCAACAACCACCGCAGGGGGGGGGCGTAATAAAGTCACAATAAGTGCACATTGTCACAAGACAAGTTGGTACCCATCCTGATGATATAACCTTAGATGTTTGTTGCCAGGATGTAAAACCCCAACATACAACATGGTTTGAAATGGCATTCTCTTGAGTGCTCGGCAGACATCTGGTACGGAGATCTATCTGTGCATGCCCTTACATACTTGATCAGCTTCGGTGGTGGTGTACCGCCATGTGGCATTCCTGTGCCATTCTTCAACCCCCTTATCCCCCCCCACCCCTCCCACCCACGCACCCGTGCGATCCCCTATTACCGCCCGCTCCCCTCTACCCCGCTCCCTCCCCCACCCCCACCCCTTACAACACACGACCAGTACCGCATACAGCAGCCGGGACCCTTCCCCAGAGGAACACTTGCATCACACGTGGCCGCATCCGTATTGAAATAAGGTCGGCTCCGACCTATTGATTTTTCTTTCTTTTTCAGTGGGTCTTGAATATTACATAAACAGGACGGTAGCCGCGGACCCTCAAGGCGGGCGCTGCGTTGGGCGGGGATGGGTGGGTGGGAGTGGCTGGGGCTGGGGAGGGAGCGGGGTGGGAGGAGAGGTCAGCGGGACGGAAGGGACAGGGGTGGAAAGGGGGAGGAACAAGGGAATGGTAACCCAGATTTGATGGTTGATTGGATTAGGCTGCGGATGATATTGGCTACACGGAGGGCACCGGCCCTATAGCCAAAGGGGCCCCGCCCCGGCTGACTCGCACCCCACCCGCCGCCCTCCACCTCACCCTCATTCACACACCCCTCCTGCGCGCATGCTCACATCCACACCTCGCTTCGCGCTCACATGGCGCGCCACCAGCTTTTTCTCTCTAGCTCCCCTTTCTCAGAGGCGGTCGCGTATCTAATCTGTATGTGGGGATGGTCACTGATAAGAAAGACCCATGGGGTAATTCAGATCGGGGGCATCGCCCAGCCCCCCCCCCCCCCCCCCGCCCCGACTTGCCCCACCCTGACCTGCCCCGCACCGCCCTCCCCCCCGCCCCGCCCCGCACCGCCCCACCCCGCCTCGCCTGTCCCGCCCCACCCCGCCCCGCCCCGCTTTGCTTCGCCCCGCCCCACCTCGTCCCCGCCTCGCCCCAGCTCGACCCGCCTCGCCCCACTCGCCCCGTCCTGCCCCACCCCAGAGGGGTTGGGGGGGGGGGAGGCGGCGGTGAGGGGAAGTGGGGGGGGGCAGGGGGAGTGAGTGGCAGATAGTGGTGGGGGTAGGTGGAAATAGCACAGAGGTTAATGCCCTCCCTCCTTCCCTCCTTCTCTCCCTCCTCTCTATTCTCCCTTGCCTCTGCTGGTCTTTTGAGAGAGGAGCGAAAACTAGGTTTGCCGGACATAAGCGACTGGGGACAAACTAATCTGCGCAGTGGTCACTATTATACAGTCTGCGCATCCCACACCCGCACCGAGGCTATGGAATATTCACGTATACGCAACCTTTCTGCCGTCATAGGCCCAGCTGCCTAGGGAGAATTTGAATAGGGCTGCATTAGATATGCATATATATATATATACACATACATATACATACACATACAGTATAACCCTGTTAAACCAAGCTCGGTTAAACCAAATGATAGGTTTATCCAAACTTTTTTCGGCGGCCCTGCAAAATACTACCATTTATCATATAAAAAAGTTGGTTAAACCAAAGTTGGTTAATCCAAATTATCGGTTAATCCAAACAAAATTGTTGGACCCCAGCCCACTTCCGATACTGTTAAACCAAACGTTCATGTAGTTATACATTCATCTGAGAACCCACCAACTTTTTTGTATGATGTCAGGCCGATGACAAAAGTTTGGATTAACTGATCATTTGGTTTAACCGAGGTTGGTTTAGCGGGGTTATACTGTATATACATAAAAAAAATAATAATCAAAGTGTTCACATACATTGTATATTACATTCATAATGCACCCACATTTTTGCCAAAGCCAAGTCAAAGTCAAAGCCAAAGCCCGGTTAAACCAATGATCGGTTAATCCAAACAAATTTCTAGGGTCCCTTCAAGTTTGATCTAACGGGGTTATACTGTATATGCATATATATAATATATGCATAATACTGTATAGATACACAATGTATTCCCTCAAATAATAGTCCCCCCCCCCAACCCTGTCCATCCCACCCTGTGTGGAATAAAGAACTACACCAGCAGCACTGCTACATAAAACCTACCTTATATTATATTCTTATTTAAAGCGGAAAAATCCTATGAAGGCCTCACATTTCCAAAGTCAAAGCTTATTCGGATTTGAATATATATCCGCCTTAGATACTGGTACACTCATTAAACATGTATTGCAGTTTGCTGATCCTATGCTCAGTTGCTATACTTGAAACTGAGCAAACAAAAGCCCTTACCCAGCGTACACCAATTGTTTGTTGTATTTTTTTTAAATTTCAAATATCTCAAAATTGACCTTTAAAAATATAGGTTATTTCAAATTAAATTAACGTAGCTTATGTCGAGCCATCTAATATATTTATCTGAAAATAATAGGCTGGCAAGTCAACCTAATATTCAATTTCAATATATTTGCATAACTTAGGTCACGGTGAGGAGGGTGGGAGGGTCTGGTGGATCATGACGCGACATAGTGATTTTTTTTCTTAGCGCGGTGTAAAGTCGACGGCTGGCGGTTTGAGTGGTGTAGATAGGCTAATAGGAAATCACTACAGGCAAGGAAGGAAAGTCGATATAGAGTGAAAGGTAGGAGAGTGAGACTCCCTCATTTATTGTATATATAGTTTCAAGAAACAAGATGGTGGTGATCACATGATCCAGTCTTCCAATCACTAACAGGCATTCCTCTATCCACCAATGAGGGTTCAATATCCTTGTAACCAAGGCATGGTTAGATCTGGCTACAGTGCCCTGTTGCGTCTGGTGCGCAGTGATCCATAAATAATACTTGGAGGGGAGGGGGTATGTGAGGAGAGTTCCAAAGACTCTCTCACAAGTCAAGAAGTGACCCTCTCTCAGGTCAAGAAGTGACCCTCTCTCACTATCTATATTGATATACACTTTCTATCTTTAATTAGTAATGGATCACCAACTCCACATATACCTCATATGTCTTTGGTTTTACATACCATCTACCATAATATAGACTATTTGAAATTTATTATAGAGTAGTTCTCCATAGCCCATATCTCAAATATCGGACAATTTTACAGCGGGTTGTACCTTGGAATGACATTAAATCATAACTATTTTGTTATTTATTATTCGGGAACCTTTTCTCATATGTAATTCTCGCGCACTGAACGGGACATGGAGAAGTGAATCAACAAAATATAATATTGTCCAAGACCAGGGAGGAGTAGTAGTGCAGAGTACATTTGGCATGATTAATCTAATATTCCAGTGGAAGAGGTTAACGATCATGGTATCACATGTAAAATAAATTAGCCCAACTAGCGTCACGTAATTTATCTCCATCCCGTCAGATTGTGTCATGTGGGATAAGTATTGTACATACAATAGATGTATGAATCATTGAAAGCTTCAGCTAAATTGTCTTCTTGCTAAATAAGACAGATATCTATTGATGAAAAGCGATGCCCATTCCTAAAGCGCGACTGGCAGGTCGACACCATATGCATGGAGCAGTGTTAAAGGCGTGTGGTGTTATCCCTCTAACACTGGATAGCTATCACCGTTTATCGGGGGCGTCGAAAACGTATGCATGGCGGCCTAAACGGTGAGTGTTAGCTAAACGTGAATGTATTTATAGATTTGGGAAATCCCTTGATTTGACAATATGAATAACGCCGCCAATGCTGCGGCTACATTAATATCGGTTCGAATTTAGGGTTAAATTGATAAGATTTCACTTATTGCGTATGTAATTCTCTTAAATATGACAGCATTTAATAGATTTGGGCGTAAGAAATTCCCGCCGATTCGGCGGCGACAGCGGCGGCGATTGTTTACTTTATATTCGTCGATTGGACAATATGAATAACGCTGCCAATGCGGCGGCGGCGTGAATTTCGCTTCGAATTTAGGGTTAAATTGATAAAATTTCACTTATTGCGTATGTAATTCTGTTAAATATGACAGCATTTAATAGATTTGGGCGTAAGAAATTCCCGCCGATTCGGCGGCGACGGCGGCGGCCATTTTTACTTGACGTCGACAAGTGGTGGCGGCGGCGATTTGTTTACTTTACGTTCGTCGATTCGAAAATATAACTATTAATATCGCCGCCAATGCGGCTGCTACGTTAATATCGCTTCGTTTTTAGGGTTAATTTGCTTAAATTTCACTTATTGCGTATGTAATTCTGTTAAATATGATAGCATTGAGTAGATTTGGGTTCCATCCTGACACTGCTGTAAACCAGATATCATCGGAGTTAGAATTTCCGAGTTTAAACGCTCGGTGTTAGGCCTAACACTGCTCCATGCATACCAACTTGTCCGCGCTAAACCAGAAATCCCGCGCTAAACACGTTTTGTCTCCTAACACTGCTCCATGCATATGGCAGGGGGTGGCGCCACGAGTCAGGTGTGGAGTCTTATTAGTTGTGTACAACAATCGGTAATAGAGTAAAACCTCTCGATACTCACCTCTCCACAGATCGACCATTCCCCTATATCGATCGCATTATTTGGGTCCCAACAATAACATTGTAAGGATATTCTAACTCTCTAAACCGACCACCTCCCTAATTGGACCACTTAAAGTCGGTCCCATGGTCGGTCGATTTAAAGAGGTTTTACTGAATTAATAATATGAGTATTATCAATTAATATCAATAATTAGAAGAATTAAATTCCGTAGTTTTATTATTGAGTCAATAATATGAGTATTATCCATTAATATCAATAATTAGAACAACTACCTTCCGTATCTTTATTATTGAATCAATAATATGAGTATTATCAATTAATATCAATAATTAGAACAATTACTGTCCGTATTTTTATTCTCCTCAGTTCATTATGAACATTACATTACACCTCTTAACTGTCACTCCTCAAGTCATCTACTAGTCTGGTCTTCTGCCTCGCTTGGTGATGCCACCTGCTGCGTTTTCCTCGCCTGTCTCCGCCTCACGGCTGTACCACCCGCTCCAACATTATAGATATAAATACATGAATATGCACATATTGCATATATATGGATATATGTATATATTTATATTCACATAGAGCACATATATACTGCATATATATATCTAGTAAAACCTCTCTAATTCAACCGAGCGTGGGACGACGTTAAATGGTCATCGATTTAGGGCGTTTATAATGGGGGTCGTTTGAGACCCAAATATAGATATCAATATAGGGGAGTGGTTGAACTGTGGAGGTTGCTGGTTATAGAGGTCTTACTATATATATATATATATATATACATATATATATATATATATGCACATACTGTATCTGGGTACAGAACGGGTACATATCGGGGTTAGCACCCCGAGACTTGGAAGGGGGCTGGGATGGGGATGGAGGTGTGGGTACTTTGCATATGTGGAGGGCGGGTAGGAGTGCACCGAGGCGGGGGAGGGAGTAGAGAAGCTGCTGCCGGGTCCGCCCACACCGCGCACGCCTGGTGGTCAGCTGGTGGGCCGGCCCTACACAGCAAGCCCTCCCCGTGTACCACACAAACGTGATTAGCCTCGACTCACTGACTCCGAATGGGACACCGTACAGATCTCCTCCCCAGCCCCGCCTCCCGCACTGCCCAGCTTATTAGCGGTTCGAGCAGCAGTGCAGTCAAAGGCGTGAGGACAATACGACGTCAGGTTGGGCGGGGCTAAGCGCGCCATGACCCGCAAGGCCGCCGTACACTAAGCGGCAATCTGTGATTATATCAACATCCCAATTATCGACGATTCCCACATCCGGTTAGAGTAGTAGATATTAGTTTATGGTGTTATAAAGTTGGATGGGTAGGATGTCTTCAACGGACAACTGTGTACCTTGAGCTCTGTTGTCCTGACATTGCAAAGTGACTACTGTGCATCCAGAGCACTGTTCTCCTGGCATTCCAAATGACATTGCACAGGGACAACTATGCATTGTTGTCCTGACATTGCAAATGACATTGCAAATGGATAACTGTGCACCCATAGCATTGTTGTCCTGACATTGCAAATGACATTGCAAATCGACAACTGTGCACACAGAACACTGTTGTCCTGACATAGCAAATTGTCAACTGTGACCCCAGAGCACTGTTGTCCTGACATTGCAAATGACATCGCAAATGGACAACTGTGCACTGTTGTTCTGACATTGTGTCTGGAGGGACAGTGGAATGAAAGTCAGATGAAAGCATCTAATTTCCAAAACCAAAGCAGTTACCTAGATTTGATTCTATATATCTAACTTAATACCCCTGTCACACTATGATGTAATGAGCTAACGTGAGCCTAACATGGTGATTTTTCGTCATTACGTTGACGTATGTTGGATTACGTTTTGATGACGTCGGAATGACGTTAGACGGACATCGAGCTACATCACATTACGTCTGTTACGTCGAGTTACGTCGAGGTTTTGGACATGTTCAAAATTGTTGACTTAGCTCGAATAAGGGTTTACATTCGCCGTACGTTCTGTTCATGTTCAGTGAACGTCAATGACGTTAAACGGACATTAGGCAAATGCTGCTCACTACGTTCAACTACGTTCCACTATGTTGACCCACATTAAACCGAGTGGAAATGTCCACGCGGTGTAATGGGAACGTCAGGAGAACGTCAGGAGAACGTCAGGAGAACATCAGGGGAACGTACATTCAACGTACGTTCAACATCTCATCACGTAACGTTCTTCTGGCAATTGAATAACGTTCATAACGTTCCGTGAGCGTAATGACATTGTCCTCTCTCATTGAATGACGGTATCACTATGCTTTACCGACGTGACGCTCTCGTCAACTATGCTGCATCCACGTTCAACTTGTGCCCAAATTTGCATACTACGCCGAGAAGTTCAACGTTCTTCACGTTCTCCCTACATTGACGTTGTTATGTCATAGTGTGACAGGGCCTTTAATACTGATGTACTTTTTAATCATTTGTTGCCAAGTAGAAGGGAAGACCAAGTCTATTTAATATAACCTGTTACTGCTGAAGCCTATGGTGTCAAGAGTTTTAACATGCTTGCCAAAATTAATTTGGCATATTTGCACTTCAAATATCTCAAAAGTTAGCGATATAAAATAAAAGATAGTTCAAACTAGTGAGATAGGTTTAACAATGAATTTATCTCGGAAAATGGCAAAATCCCCAAAACATCGGACAATGCAAATTGAAACAAAGACAGTTTGTACATTGAAAAATTGTCCATGCATGGTAGTGGTTCGCAGGTCATAGGGTCGCTGAAGACAGCTACAACTATATTCAGCCTTTTGTTTTGTATTGATACTTTTGTTGTATGTGTGGCTTTTTTTTTCATTTAAGATTGTGTCTTGGAATTTGAATTGTGATAATACAGTTTTAAGAAACGCAGTCAAATAAACTTTCCAACCCCTGATTAATGGAGTTCAATGCAACAAACCAATCGTGCAGTAGATTGTGGCATTAAGGAGCACACGCACATTATGTGCTGTTGTAGTATAGTGGTGGTGGTAGTGGTGGTAATGGTGGTGATAGTGGATAGTGGTGGTACTGGTGGTGGTGTTAATGGTGGTGGTGGCGGTGGTGATGGTGGTAATGGTGGTGGTGGCGGTGATGATGGTGACAGTGGTGGTGACAGTGGTGGTGGTAGTAGTGGTGACAGTGGTGGTGGGTGGTGGGAGTGATGGTGGTGGTGCTGATGGTGGTGGTAATGCTGGTGGGGGTGGTGGTGGTAGTGATGGTGATGGTGGTTTTAGTACTGGTGAAGGTGGTGGTGGTGATGGTGGTGGTGATGGTGGTGGTAGTGGTAGTGGTGGTGACCATGATGGAAGTGAGTGTGGTGGTAGTGCTTGGTGCTTGCTGATAGTGGTAGGGGTGGTGGTGGTTATAGTGTTGATGGTGGTGGAGATAGTGGTGGTGGTAGTGGTGATGGTGGTGGTGATGGCAGTGGTGCTAATGGTAGTGGTAGTGGTGGTGATAGTGATGGGCATGTTGGTAGTTGGTGGTGATGGTGATGGTAGTGGTGGTGGTGGTGATGGTGATGGTAGTGGTGGTGATGCTGGCTATGCTGGTGATGGTGGTGGTGGCGGTAGTGGTGGTGGTGGTGCTGGTGGTGCTGGTGGTGGTGATCGTAGTGCTGATGGTAGTGGTGGTGATCCTGGTGCTGGTAGTGGTGGTGCTGGTGATGGTGGTGGTAGTGGTGGTGTAATGGTGGTGGTGGTGGTGATGATGGCAGTAGTGATTGTGGTGGTGGTAATGGTGCTGGTGTTGGGTGGTGGTGGTGCTGGTGATGGCAGTGGTGGTAATGGTGGTGGTAAATTCGTCGTGAGGGTGGTGGTTAGGGTGGTGGTAATGGTGGTGGTGGTGGGGTGTGGTGGTAGTGGTGATGGTGGTGGTAAATTGGGGGGTTGAACCCACAAGCTGCTCTCATCAATTAGATGTCGTGGAGGTGGCTGCTTTATATGCCTGGTGGGAGATTACCATTAATACAGCGGCCAGGATGCACCGCAGCACTGATCAGTCTGGATCTCCGATAGAGTAGTGCAGTGGGCTAGGAAGGAAGGGCGGCTGGGAGGGAGGGAGGGAGGGAGGAAGGGATGAAGAGAGGGGGCAGCTTACAGAGCCAATACATTACTAGGGCCTGTTAACACCCAAGTACAACCAGCCCCGCCCATGCAGTGTACAATATATATATATATATATATATATCCCAACCCTGAAGCCAGGGCACCCCGATTTAACACCCGTCACAACTACCAAAACAACCCGTTCAGCCCACACCGGAAGTGGCATTGGATCTGATAGGGGGCGCACTATAAAGCCCCCCCTCCCCACAAGCAAGACGGTATCATATCTTAGATAAGACAGATTTACATGTCCCCGGTCCAAGATCCGCGGTCCACGACCAATATTGGTTGGAATAAATTATTTGTGTAGGATATGAACAGAATTATCTGTCCCAGATTCCCCAACCAATCGGGGTTGAAGACAATATGTGTTGGATCTGAACACAGGATCATGTATCTACGATCAGCGACCAATATGTGTTTATTTGTTGGGAGTTTACCTTCTGGCAACATATAAGGTCATATCAGGATGGGTACCGACTTGTGACAGTACGCAGTGCTGAGAGCAGGTCGCTGAGCAGGTCGCTGGCACAATGACTTGAATTCCACTCAGTCATATTATCCTGACACTGAGCTGACCAGTCCTTTCCCTATTCTAGTAATGCTGAGCGACAGGCTCCGTAGGGACAAGTATCAATTTTCTATGTCATTGGTTTGACTCGGCCGGGATTCGACCTCACGATCTTCCGCACCAAGTCCAGTCCGATCAATAGGGATTAGAGACAATGTGTGTTCCATCTGAATAGTAATATATATGTCCATGATCACCGACCAATAAAGATTAAAGACAATGTGTGTTGAATCTGAACACACTCGTACATGTCCCCGATCCCCGACGAATAGGGATCAAAGACAATGTGTGTTGAATCTGAACACACTTGTACATGTCCACGATTCCTGACCAATAGAGATTAAAGATAATGTATGTTGAATCTGAACACACTTGTACATGTCCCCGATCCCCGACCAATGGATTACAGATAACATGTGTTGAATCTGAACACACATGTACATGTCCACGATTACCGACCAATAGAGATTAAAGATAATGTATGTTGAATCTGAACACACTCGTACATGTCCCCGATCCCCGAGCAATGTATTAAAGATAATGTGTCTTGAATCTGAACACACTGGAACATGTCCCGAATCCCCAACCAATGGATTAAAGACAATATGTGTTGAATCTGAACACACTCGTACATGTCCCCAATCCCCGACCAATGGATTAATGACAATGTGTGTTGAATCTGAACACACTGGAACATGTCCCCGATCCCCGACCAATGGATTAAAGACAATGTGTGTTGAATCTGAACACACTGGAACATGTCGTCAATCCCCGACCAATGGATTAATGACAATGTGTGTTGAATCTGAACACACTGAAACATGTCCCCGATCCCCGACCAATAGGGATTAAAGATAATGTGTGTTGAATCTGAACACACTCGAACATGTCCCCGATTCCCGACCAATGGATTAATGACAATGTGTGTTGAATCTGAACACACTGGAACATGTCCCCAATCCCCGACCAATGGATTAAAGACAATGTGTGTTGAATCTGAACACACTGGAACATGTCCCCAATCCCCGACCAATGGATTAATGACAAGGTTATCTGAACACACTGGAACATGTCCCCAATCCCCGACCAATGGATTAATGACAATGTGTCTTGAATCTGAACACACTCGTACATGTCCCCGATCCCCGACCAATATGGATTACAAATAATCTCCTCGGTACTGCGTATCGCCCCTGTGAAGTCCTCCAATTGATATCAGGAGGGATCAGCAGGAAGCTCCGGGGGGCATAGGTTGCTTCATCCCAGCATGCACTGCGACTGGATACGAGCGAACGCGGAACGTCAGTCGGTCAGTCATTCATTCACTCATTCATTCATCGGAGTCGGCCGCCAGAAACTGCTATCCTATAGACGTCGCTCTTTTCGGAGTAGCCCGGGCCTGAGCTGCTCGGGGTTCCCCGGGGATGGTGCCGGATAGATTCAGGCTGCCAGGAGCTGCTCAATCGTAGACCGTTGCCATATAAGTGGTGGGGGATTGCTCCCAAGACAGAGCGGACCACCCCAACTCCAACCCCCTACCACCCCCGACATCTCACCTCCAACCCCCACCCTTGAGGCACAAATCAGCAACCCTCGAGAACATGCATGCTATATTGTGTACCATTTGACGTCGTCTCCATGGGCATCTATGCTGCAGAAAAACCACCCTGCGAATATTTCTCGGCGTTAAGTGAGCTAGATAGTGAGCAAGCGAGCGGTGGCGCCACCGTCGGAGTTGAAGCCTGAGCAGTAGATGAGTAGTCCAAGGCTCAACCACCCGATTACTGGTAGGTGGGTGTTAGGATAGTATAGAATTCCGGGTTGTTATACTCGTATAATTCTTATAGAGCATATATATATATATGGAGACAGAATATATGTATTTATGAAGAAACAGAGAGAATATCTGGGTTTTTCTCATAAAACTTTGATGCCTTCAAACATCAATTTTTTTAATAAACAATTTAAGCTGAACTCCACAAAACAAAATAACTCTTAGATAATACAGAAAGCATACAACTGACATATTGTTCTGACTTGTATTAGTCCGACAGACAAAATGTAATAGCTTGGCTGAACTAATTGTTCACTTCATGATTCCCTATGATCTTATATATATTATATAATTTGCATGTTATCTTTAGTGGTTAGATAAACATGCTAACGCAACATGGAAAGGATACCACGACAAATGTAGGAAAATACTCACAAACAGAAGACAAATGCATGCAGTAGATAGCTATGCAACTGGAAGTGACAAAGCACGTGGAACCACGACAGTATCACCATCTGGCGGCAAACACAAGCTGTCATGTGTAGCATAAATACACTGTCACACTAAAAGTAGCTGATCTTAAACAAATACTGAATGATACAAAAGAGGTCATCCAGAACATGATACAAAACATAATGTCGACAACAAAAATACGGTAGGAAATGAAAGTATTTCTGAGTTGTGGTGCAATTTTGTTCCTGGAGAGTTTGTTTGCCGGAGTTTTATGTCCTGGCAACAACTAAGGTGATAACAGGTCCTGGAGAGTAGTGTGGATCTAAAGATAGCCATTAAATCCATTAAAGCTGCATAGTCCGATGAAGCATCACATTTTCTAAGCTAAACCAATAATCCGGATTTGGTTCTACATATCTATCTTAGATACTGACACATTTATTAAACAGTTGTGTCTACAAAGAAGGGAATACTGAGTCAATTTACTCAAACCTGTTACTGCTGAAACCTATGGTGTCAGAGTTGTGGCATGCTTAAGAATAATTGTACATGTTTGCACTTCAAATATCTCAAAATGTAGCCATTTAAAATAAAAGTTACTTCACACTAAAGTAAGGTAAATAATAATTATCAATTTAATATATTTATCTAAAGCATTACATGAACACAAAACGATCGGACTATGCAACTTTAACTACCATACCCTTCAAAACCAATAATAGTTGTACTCTGAACTGTCAGTCTCAGACACACTTTATGAAATACTAAATTAAATGAAGCATCCTAACTATTTGTACAACAAATGGAAGGCCAATGTTTCGGTGCTGAATAAATAGACATTGCTAGGAATGAATATTGGAATTTGTTACTTTTCCTGTTATTTATAGCTTAGTGTATCTCGGGCCGAGGGGAGGTTATGAGAGCCGATAACTTTACTCAAAATATGGCGGTTGGGGAAGCATGTCAAACAGCCATGGCTAAAGCACTCAATGTGCTTTATCAATTTAGTTCGATGCTTAGCTGGGAAGTTCTAACATGAATACTAATATAAGGTAGCTTTATATGCTTTTGATACGCCCTTGGACATTATATACAACTCTAACTCAGCCAAGCTGTACTTTAAATGAATTGCAGATTGAATACTAATGACGACACAATGACCATTTAATTCACAACGCAGACAAAGGACTACAATAGCAGTAATAGAAATAAACACAATATTTCCCTTCTCTCTAGGACACTTACTGTTCGTGTGATTTCCATTTATCCGTCTGAAGGAATGGATAGCAGGCCTGAGGGAATGTGTAGCAGGCACACGCCAGTAGGTAAATATCAGCCGCCAAATACCAGCAGGCAACAACCACTGGGTGAAAACCAGCACTCCAAGGTCAACAGGCAAAAGCCAACAGGCAAATGCTTGTGGATGAATGCCAGTAGGCAACGGTCAGCAGGAAAATGCCAAAAGGCAATCACCTGTGGGTAAAAACTGATTATCAAATACCAACAGGCAAATGGCAACAGGCAAACAACAGCAGCCAAATACCAGCAATCAAATGGCAATGGATGAATACCAGCAACGGATTGCCTGCAGGCAAATAGCAACAGGCAAAATGGCTATCAGTGGGTGAACGCCAGCGAGAAAACTCCAGCGGGCAAATAGATGTCCCTGGACCAAAAATAAATACGAACGGGCAAACGCCACTGGCTGGTGGTGGTCTTCCGGTACAGACCTTTGAGACGGGGTCGGGGTCGGGGCGTGGGGGGGGGGGGGGGGGGGGGGGGGGCGGGGGCCGGGGGGCGGGGCGGGCGTCCCCCAGGGGAGAGTCGGTCGGCACTGTTAAGTTGCGATACGTGTTTACATGTCGGGCCTGCAACTCCTAAAGCAGCACTAAAATACCGCGCGTGTAGGCTGGCCGACCGTCTGGGTGTCAAGCTGTGTCCACCAACTATTAGCGAGGCGTTTGGATCCCACTGTGGATCAACGGCTTCCACCCGGTAGGGTGTGTGGGTGTGGAGGGGGGAAGGGACAGGAAGCAGTGTGATTAGACTGTGGTGGTGGTTTGTAAAGGATATGGTTTAAAATGGGCAATACGAAGACCAAGCAATGAGGTAGACACTTGCTGGGGAGCGTTGGTTGTTGGAGTTTTATGTCCTGGCAACATCTAAGGTTATATCAGGACGGGTACTGACTTCCTGCAGAGTGCACAGTCATGGCAACTTTATTATAGTGGTGCCCCACTGTGAAATCAGGCCGCTGGTACCATGACCCGATATCCCACTCAGTCACATTATGTTGATAGTGAGCGAACCAGTCCTGGGGGGGGGGGGGCGTCGTGAAACAAAGTGATTGTGGTTTATAAAACATTTGGTTTCAAATTGGCAATGGAAAGGCCAAGCAATGAGGTCGAAATTTGCTGGGGAGCGGGGATATGGTTGGTGGTTGGTTGTTGGAGTTTTACGTCCTTGCAACATTTTAGGTCATATCAGGACGGGTGCTGTCTTGTGAGAGTGCACACTCATGGTGACTTTATAGTGCTGCCCCACTGGGAAATCAGGCTGCTGGCACCATGACCCGATATCCCACTCATTCACATTATCCTGATAGTGAGTTAACCACACCTTGCCCTATCTTATTAAAGTTGAGCGCCAGGCTAGGAAGCGACAAGTATCAACTTACAGTAAAGATCCATGCCAATGTTAGATCAATATCACCCTAACCTCACCCTCAAGCATTGAGGATGTATACATCAATATCGAGAATTGAGAATCCCTCATCGGTCGTGACTAACCATTGGTGATCGAGTTTAATGTCGAAGATTGTGGGCGCAGATGCACACTGGCCGGTATCACGGATTGGGTGTCCTTTGTCAGTGATCGTAAGTAATCTAGATTAGGAGGGTTGGGAAGCTGTAACCCACTATATTATATATATATTATATATATTATATATATGATATATGCTATATATGCTATATATATTATATATATATTATATATATATATAGTATATATAGTATATATATATTATATCATATATTATATATATATATTACATATATTATATATATGATATAGATTATATATTATATGTATTATATATTATATATATGATACATATATGATATATGACATATATTATATATATATTATATATATTATATATATTATATATATTATATTTATATATAGTATCTATATTATACACATTATATACATATGGTATACACATACACCCATATATACACATATATATACACACTTATACACTACAAGGTACCAGCGTACATGCTGGAAAGATACAACCCCCTTCTCACCAGCCGTGTGGGGGTGGGAGGTTGAATAGGACCAACATCTCTCATGGGGTTATTGCAATCCATATATATGACAAGTGTATCCAACACCTAAATATATAAACATGACGAATAGTGTGACCTGCAGTTGGGTCGGGAATCAGTAGACCAATGTCTCATACGCAGCGGGGCGACATATGCAACCAGTGATCATCTGTATTCAATTCCAGATTCTCTGTGGCGGAGTGGTTAGAGTGTCTGACTTTTTTCTAGGTCAGACTCCTAATCTGAGGGTCGGCGGTTCGATTCCCCGTGCTCCCAGCTCTGCCAATTTGGATTTCCACCGCTGTGTATAACTTACAGCGTCATCAAAGGCCGGTTGCTCTCATACCATGTCTATGTGGTGTGGGAGGTTAAAAATCCCTTGGGTCGGTAAAAGTGTAGGCTCGGGCTTTCTATCGACCAGCAGTGGAATGAGGAAGACCAGTCGTCTATGACTGAAATTTCCCCTGCTTAAACAACTAATGGACCAAAAAAAAAAGTGTCTGTTGACCTTCACAAATGGGACACGGATGCACCTTCATATCTGTGACATCCAAAGTGTGACAAATGACTGCTGTCTTAGCAGAGGCTATGCTTTTAAGCATACGCACAATTCGGTGAGCAACTCGGCAGATGCAGGGCAATGGTAGTAGCACCTGGAGCGGGAAGTGAGAAACAGAAGGGTACCTGCCTAGTAGTAGACCCATTAGGCCCCCTCCAGGTCACTAACTGCCTCCCCCAAGGACCTCAAATAGCAGTTGGATGATATAGTAGTCAGGTTACATAATCCAGCACAATTACAAATAGAGTCGATAATAATTACAATTACAAGGCAATTACATAATTAATGATACGCATATAATATATTGATACATTCCATAAATGTCCAAGGGCAAACGCCACTGTTCGGCGGAAGTCTTCTGGTGCAGATCACTGCAATAGCGTCCCCAGGATCTGTTTCTTGTGGTTTTATGTTCTAGCAAGATCTAAGGTCATATCATGATGGGTACTGAATTGTGACAGTGCGCACTCATGGCGACTTTATACTGTTGTCCCACTGGGAGACCAAGTCACCAGCACCATGACCTGATATCCCACTCAGTCATACTATTCTGACACTGAGCCAAACAGTCCTTTCCCCATCCTAATAATTCTGAGCTGCTGACAATGAAGCGACATGGATACATTTCTAAGTCATTGGTTTGATTTGTCGAGGGCTTCGAATGCAACGATTTACCAAAAATGGAAGACGGATGCTCAACTCATTCAGCCATCCCTTCTGGTCAGGGCAATCGGTCGGCACTGTATTCATTTCTGCTTTAAAAATAAAAATCTGTATCTAAAGGCCAAGTACCTAACTCTGGCATAACAATGTATCATTCAAAGACTTGATAAGGTACCAGCCATGAACACAAAAGTCTCACAGTCAACAAAAACGCTGTGGGAAGGAAGTCTTTCTGTTTGGGGAGTTCAGCTCCTCAATGCAATACCAGCCTACATAAGAAACCTATCAAACTGCTACATTCCTTCAACCGGCACCATTACAAGTAGATAAAAGATTCACCCGGTACTTGTAGTACATGGGTGAAGACCAGCCTTATATAAAAACGGTCGAAAAATCGGGCTAATGAAATGAGTCTTTATGAAAGCCTAACTTCACAATCTAAGAAGCAACATTTCTTCTTTGTATATGTCTTCATGTTTACCCGCTACTTTTGAGTTGGAAAATATAATAAAACATATACTTTAATGCAATTTAAAAGTGAAATCGATGGTGTTCTCTGGCCGCCATCTTGTCTTTTTGCATTCTCTCCCATTTCACCAACTCTGTGCTGATATAAGTAACCATCTGACACTGGTGCCAGGCATTCTACTTCTTATTCCATACTAAAGCTATTTTCGCCCGTATTTAGACTACGTTGTCTTTCACCCCTGTACTGGAAGTATGGGGTGAATCTTTTATCTACATTACAAGGTGCTAATAGCAATACCAGATGAACTTAACCGCAGATTCCAGGATACACCCAGCTAACACCAGCAGATTCAAATTCAAAGCTGTATATCACACAACTGAACAGCGCATCCTCACATGTAGTGGGGGGGGGGGCTCTGATGGTAGTCTCTAACTGGGCCAACACTCTAATCAAATATACTCTAATCTACCAGACGGGATGCGTCCGTTTCTCGTATTTGTAGATCGTAGGGTTTTCGAACCCATGGGTGCGAATCCTGGTCAAGTCAAACCAATGACTTAAAAATGTATACTTCTCCCTTCAGGATTATTAGAATACGGCAAGGACTGGTTAGCTCAGTGTCAGGATAATGTGACTAAGTGGGATACTGGTTCATATTGCTGGCAGCCTAATTTCCCAGTGGGGCAGCATTATAAAGTTCTCATGAGTGTGCACTGTCACAAGTCGGTACCCATCCTGATATGACCTTAGATGTTGCCAGGATCCAACAACCAACCAATGTACTCTAATCTAACCCTATTGGGTTCTGTAGGGTTGAACTTTCATAGAAGAGAGAGCGCTTATTCGATGGTGCCGGCTTTTAGTGGAGACAATACGGTACAGTCCGACGGCAACCAGCGTCTTTATTACATGCTCAATGATGCAATCAATTGACGACGTCTGGGAAATGGAAAAGCTCTGCGTCTCCACATGGCGGTGGTGAGAGGCGATGGGGAGGGGCGAGGGGCTGGGGCGGGGGCGCAAGTATTGGGTTAGCACTGCTAGCCTCAGGCCTATTTCGCCTGACTGCATAAGACATCCAGCATTGCGAAACCGGTGTGTTCATTAACTGAACCTGGAATATCATGTTAGCGCAAGTCGGACAAAAAGGTTAATCAGATCCGAAAACTCCTCTCGAGATATATAATTCAGCAAGAGGCACGCTTCATCAAATAACCACCGGAGCAGTGAGCGACTTGCAAAATCAATTTGCAGTCACATCGAGTTAAAGCTAGTTTAATTATTTCGAGTTTCTCCTAGATTTGTTGTCCATCCCCAACGGATGCTCCTTCCAGGTGGTGATTGTGGAACTTTTAGAGGTTGTTGAAAATGGACCGTCGTCAGTCACTTAGTAAACCACATCCGGTCGAGTTTATATGAGTTTAGAAACACTCATTAAAGTTGCATAGTTCCATAAAAGCATCACATTTTCGAAAGGGAAACAATTATCTAGATTTGAACCTACATATTGATTTAAATACTGGTGCGTTTATTTTAAGTTGTTCGTTGGTTGGTTATTGGAGTTTTATGTCCTGGCAATATCTAAGGTCATATCAGGGTGGGTACCGACTTGTGACAGTGCACAGTCATGAGAACTTCATGGTGCTGCTCCACTGGGAAATCAGGCCCTCGGCACCATGACCTGATATCCCAATCAGTCACATTATCCTGACACTGAGCTAACCAGTTCTTGGTGTATGCTATTAAAGCCGAGCGCCAACCTAGGAAGTTACAAGTATCAATTTTATAAGTCATTGGTTTTACTCGACTGGGAATCGGATGGCCTGTGCTCTACTGATTCGGCCACCGCGTGCGGTCACTTATTAAGTAGTCTAGTTGTTGCTCTATAGAAGGGCATACAAAGTGTAAATTTAATTGAACCTCTTACTGTTGAAGCCTATTGAATCAGAGTTTTGGCAAACGCGGCAAAATTAATTTGTGCACGTTTACACTTCAAATAGCTCCAACGTTTGCAATTCTAGATTAAAGTTACTTCAAGCTCATGTAAGATAAGTTCTAATGATCAACCTAAAGCTGTGTTTACACGGGTGAGTGTAAAACGATTTAAGACAAATAGATTTATATGAATCGTTGTAGTGGCACGTTTACACGGAACGAGTTTGAAGGCGGAAATCGATATCTGCGCATGAGCAAGTCCATACTAACCAGCGCCAATTTGGGTTCATCTACGTCACCACGAGAGAGTGTGGGTTCGACCTAGATCTGTATGGACTGAATCGTATTGGTTTGGAATGGTCAAAACTTCTGCTGGGCAGTGAAACCCTAAAAATAAATGATGAAAAAAATATCTGTGCACAGCTAGCGGTTTCATAGACTAAATTCTATAATATGCACTTTTGATCGACCGGAAAGTCAACAAACTAAGGTCTCGACTGCGCATGCGTGTGATGCGCTTAAGCTAGATCACTTCATCTATACTACCTCGCAAAGTGGTTTACATATACTGATTTATATGAATCGATTCAGCCCTAAAACGCCTCAGCGTCGCGTTTACACAGCAAATGTAAATCGATCTAGGCAAGTGGTTTTATATGAAGCGTTTTAATTCGCCCGTGTAAACACGGCTTAATATATTTATCTCAGAAAATGATAGAAACACAAAACCATCGGACTATGCAATGTACCTTTAAAGGGGCTGTCACATTAGGGTTTTTTGCGGGAGCGTATGGCGGCGTAAGCGCGTTACGTCATATACGTCGGCATACGCCGTATACGCTACTCATACGCTACGCATACGCTACTCATACGCTACTCATACGCCGCCAGATGCCGCCAGATGCGCGTATGTGAAGCGTATGAGGCATACGCCGCCATACGCTTTCATAAATCCGTCCGTCCAAATTTTTTTGTGCATGCTCAAAAAAACCCGACCTATGAGGGCGTATGGCCCATACTGTCAAAAAATGTCACAGCACGCTCCCATACGCTCCCATACACTCCTCGTACGCTCCTCGTAGGTTCCACATACGCTCAAAACCACCCAAAAGGTCACCAAATTTCATCATAGGCCGGCACGCGCAGGACCTACGTAGGTTTTCAATACACTCCCGCCATACGCCGTAATGTGACAGGGCCTTAACCGCTTGGTGATGTTTAATTGACAGCGCCGTTCTAAGCTGTGACCAGATTGGTGTGGGTTTAACCCCCAAAAAAAGACTTTGAAATTCTGCTTGTTTACGGCAGCTTTACGACATCAGTTGGAAATACACGAACCGGATCAGGTTCCCTGCGCGGATGTTCCTTATTGCATGCGCGGCCGTCATAATTGTTATTTAAATAACGGTCCAAGTTTACTTCGAGTCTTCATTAGTCACACGAAGCTCAGCAAAGAGTAGATTTCTTCTGTCCCTACTTCGGATAAAAATCAGTTTTCCGACGAGGTGTGTGTCTTTGTTTACGACATGCCGTCATTGGATGTTCAGCATTTGTAACTGTAGTAATTCGAGATGAGTGAGTGGAAGTTAACTACATGTATTAACTAGTTTTGGATTGAGCAAAATGATTGCATTCTGATTTCATATCGGGAATGAATGAATTAAAGTGTAGATATAGCTGGCTAAGAATATATTAACTACATTGAATATATTAATTACCAAGGAGTGAACTTTACAAATTGGTTCGCATAACATATTCATAATCTACAGTCTCTATATAGGTTTGAACTAGGTGTACAAAAATCGTAATTAACTATCAACCTATTAAGCGGTAATTAGTGTAAATAAAAATATGTGCCACCATTTTGTTCTGATAACTTTCCACATATCCATATCGCCCATTCTGCTTAATCCATTTGCAACATAACCTATATATATATATATATATATATATATATATATATATATATATATATATATACATACAGTAAAACCTCCCTAACCGACCACTTCCACAGATCGACCACTCCCCTATACCGATCGCTTTAGTTGGGTCCCAATAATACCATTGTAACCATATTCTAACTCCCTAAACCACTTAAAGCTGCATAGTCCGATGAAATATCTAATTTTCAAAACAAAACCAATTATCTAGATTTGATTTTACATATCTGACTTAGATACTGATGCACTTGTTAAGCATTAGTTTCTGCGTAGAAGGCGATACTGAGTCAATTTAACAGAACCTGTTACTGCAGAAGTGTATGGTGTCAGAGTTTTGGCAAGCTTGACAAAACTAATTTTCCATGTTTGCACTCAAAATATCTCAAAAGTTTACCATGTAAAATAAAAGTAACTTTGAACTAATGTAAAGTAGATACTAGTGATCAATCTAATATATTTATCTCAGAAAAAATACAGAAATTCAAAACCTTCGTACTATGC